>JAJOZX010000658.1:967500-1264740 GCA_023014485.1 Bathynomus jamesi | reverse complement strand
TTGGAGGTCCCTACCTCCGGGTTGCTGACTCGATGTGGGCCTACCTTAGCCTCAGTTGCATAAAATTAAGATAAAAAACAAAAGGGGCACTATTTATGGTCTTCTTTCTAAACCTTGCAACAACACACAACCTGCACTATTGCACGATGCAACAATCTTGTATCTAAACAACCAAACTGAATTGCAAGAGAGCTCTCGATAAGACCACACCCTGTAAGTGCCGCATTCAACAAACGAGTAGGAAGGACGCGCAGTGCCCCAAAAAATGATGCCACAAGAGTCCAAAAATGCTAGCTCTAAATTAAGTGAATTTTTCACTAACCTTACAATTATGAGATGGATATATATATATACACATCTTAACTTAATATATACAAGCAATGCTGCATCAATCAGCTTAGTCATCATATCGCCTTGGGACAACAATGGCTCGTCCTCTTTTAGATTTTCTAACACTCCCCACCGAAGAGGCATTATTGTCAGTAGTATAGCCGCAATAGGGGAGAGTGCAAGAATGTTGCAAGTTATTATGTAATGTTGCAAAGGGGGGTGGGGGTTGTTGCAAAGGGGGGAAAACTTGGAGGCGGCGTTATCCCCCAAGAGAAAGGAGAGAAAGGAGAGAAAGGAGGAGGAGAGGTGTTCACCTGGCAGGAGCCAAGTGCATATTAAGACTTCAGCCGAGTAGGCGTTGTTTTATAGGCTCCTAATCAGCCAGTTGGCTTAGAAGGCTTGAGTTGCCAGATAGCGCCATGTATTCGCTATATATTTAATCGAAGACTGAGTTGCCAGATACCATTGTATACATTATTATAGACGCCTAATCAGCCAGTTGGCTGTAAATGGCTTGAGTTGCCAGATACCGCAATACCATTATACATTATTATAGACTCCTAATCAGCCAGTTGGCTGTAAATGGCTTGAGTGCCAGATACCGCACTACCATTGTATACATTATATATTCTTAAAAGAATACCGTTAGTAGGTTTAGAAGGCGTAACATGATATAATTAAGTAAAACAACATTGCATCATTCTGTTTATTATAAATATATAGAAAATAAATATACATTTCAATTGAGGAATATGCATATAATCGTACAGGAAATATATACACACAATTATGGAGATATATATAAAATAAAATATACATTTCAAATAGAAATAAATATACATTTCACTTTTTTTCAAAATACTAAACTCGGTCTTAATCGAGTATATAAATAAATATACATTTCAAATAGAAATAAATATACATTTCAATAATAATAGAAATATGCATATATCGTACAGGGGAAATATCACGCAAAATATATATAAATACATTTCACTTTTTTTTCAAAATACTAAACTCGGTCTTAATCGAGTTTACAATTACATCATTATTGCTCTGCATTACGCAGTATATGCTGCTTAATAATATTTCACCGCTTAAAGTATAGGGAAACCTGTATTCGATATGAAGGGCTTTCATATCGTTCAGTACTATTTTTGTTCCCACTTTACAACCGGTTGGTAAGTCATCTTTAAATACGTCTAGAATACAATCAAAAGCACGCACAAAGAGTTCATCGTTAGCTACATTATTAAACACGCTTTTCCAATCGAGGGTTTATTTCTACCGACTCGAGCTTTTCAATCGTGAACTCATCTTCACTCAACATAGCGGCAATTGAAATAATCTTCTAAATCGTTACGACAACTGCGCGTTATATAAAGAAATAGTTCTTCAGGGTGAACGGTGTAGGTGAGCTCAGCCTTGTACCGATCAATTTCTTTGTACCAAAGTTCATGGTATTTCAAAGAGTCTAAACTTTTTAAATAAACGTCCAGCTCTAGACCATTCTCACCAGCCCTACACTCGGTAAACCCATCGAGCAGAGCGGTGTAGGCGTATTCAAGTACTGTATAAAAATAAAGCATGTCCGTAACACGCGCGTCTAATATAGGTTTCAGCTTGCGGAATCCGACGATTTCAAACATTCTGTCGAGGATGAAACGGTTTTCGCGTAGGAACAAGAGCGTTATTATCAGAAGCATCTTCCACATCAGCCGTATATCAATGCACGGCCGATCGTTATTTATACACAACGTACATACAACGGCGTATGAGGGTGCGTCACTAATCTGCTCTCTTCTTGTACCTACGTTAGCAGGTATTTTATAACGATCTTCACTCCACTTTCAACTATCACGAAGATTCTATTCATCTCCTCGATACTTAAATAAACCCGTTTGTTTGTCGGTCTACATTCCGTTTCCAGTACATAGCTAATGGTACCTGGAATTACGCCTGAACACGCGCAACGATTTCGTCACGGACACATCGTACGAGGCGTTGAGAATGCTGCTCAAAGGAAGTTCCATCGTATTCGAGGAGCGCACGTCCACTCGGCTCAAGCTCTGAGATAACTATGAGCCGTGTGAGGCACGCAGGTAGGCAGAATGGTTCGACGGGCGGCTGACTCGATGATACGTGAATGGGCTTGTTCGTATGACCGCGAGTCGAATTGTTGTACATATTTCGGTACAAGAATTAATTTCATCACTACCAGCCTACGCACCAGACAGTTGGATAAGAACAGGAACATTTTATGTTTTACTAAACATCTCCACACTCCGGCGCACTATTTGAGAGGAACATATGTTCATATGTTTCCTTTCTGCCCATCAAACGATACTCGTCTCTAAACTCTGTTAAAAATTCACGCAGGGCACTAGCCACAACCTCACTACGAACCTCATCATGATATACGTTAATATAGTGATAAAAATACTTAAGATTGTCCATGAGCACGAGATTCACATTTTCAGTCGTAGGGTATGAGTAATCGACATGGTGTAGCATGACGTAATACCGCTTGTCATACCACCCATCAGCAAGACTCATTATCCATACCTGCTGCTTCTCTTCTGCACGCGTTGTTTCTTTTACTTCACGGTGTATGTGAGACTTATAAAGTTTAGCTCTGCAGTATACTTCAGCACATCGTCTGTGCAACGAAAGCCTTCAACGGTCTCACCAGAACATCCGTAGAGTATTTGTACATCTTGGAACTTCGCACAATCCAATGTGTTTTTAAAAGAGGCATAGGAGGGAGGAATAGGAAGTTTTTCGGTATCCACCACATCCTGGCACTTTACTGAATACCATTTCGTAAACGTTGTGCAAGCATATTAAAGGTAGCCATTTGAATACACGTCTGATCTGAATACACGTCTGATCTCTCGGGCTTACTGCGGTCGACTGACCACGCAGGGACTCCAGATAGTAGCATGACTCACGGTCTTACAGTGGGCGGAGCTTAGAACTTTCACCTGCACACAACACACACCACACACACACACACACACACACACACAAAGGAGAAAGTGAAACGCTATTTGAAACATGATTATTTAACAAACGAGATATTCAAGTTATATATATTTACAATTACGATTTAATAAACGAGATATTCAAGTTATATATATATATTTACAAATACGTGTAATAAATCAATTTTAAAACGATTTAATGAACGAGATATTCAAGTTATATATATATATTTACAAATACGTGTAATAAATCAATAGATACGATTATATACAAGACGTGTGAGTTAACAATAGAAGCATCATTGGTATCCAAAGGTACGGTATCATAGGTACCAGGTAACTGGTAACGTTTCCTATAGGTGTTACGGCACACCTTCGTACCCCTAAGTTCCTTCACGCCCCCCAGCTTCTGCGCCCGAAATTGTGGGTGCCTACAATTAGTTGGGGAGGTTGTTCATCATCGTCCAAACATACGATCCTTCAACGACTCAAAGTTAACCTCCCGATTCGCATGGTTGAGCGTAATACCCTTTGCCTTCACGATATATCTCATTTCCTCCCCCACCCTGACCCGTACCCCATAAGTCTTAGGTCCTGTTGAGGCAAAAGAGTCGGCGTATGCGTTGTCCCCATACTCATCCTTGATCTCATCAGTGAGCTCGCCGAGGAACTCCCCAATAGTGGGCATGTATTCACCCTCCCTCTCTGTGAATATCACGCTATCTGTATCGGCATACAATACTCTCCGCCCAAGAGAATGCAATAGACCCCAAAGTTTTATACGGGCGTAGGCTGTTGTGAAGCTGGCCACATGTATGTTTGTAACCCTCGAGGTATCTGTGGCAAATTCAGTGTTGTTGTACTTTATTACGTAAGTATTACCTACATTTACGATCTCCATGACCTCTTTATCGGGGCATTGGCATAATCCCAGACATCGCTATAACTTTGTGCGAAATGAATGCTCCCTCTGCCGGTATTCTGCGCAAATTTTCCCCATAGACTGTTTAGACACAACTTTGCACTAAAGCGCTTGCCAGGATTCTTTACAATTTGGACACGATCAGTTGTATACCTTCGCGGTCGCGGTAACGTTGAATATAGGCAGACTTTTCATCTTCGGTATCAACTCCTCGCGGATACCCTGATGCCTCAACCTTATCCTTCAAAAAGGTGTTATATATGGTGTGAAAAGGTTGGGTAGCTTCTGAAACCTCCACACCTCAGTATCTTCAGTATTCTATAACCATGGCGTACGGCTAGGGCCAACTCAGGACTTGTATATACGCCTCTGAGCTTACGCTGGTGGGGTATATGGTTACACTCGCCGTTAACCTCTTCCGCGCACTTCACGCACAGGGGAAACATGAGCTTGTCGTCGATAACGACAGGTAAGATCGGCATCCATAAATTGCGTGGGGGGAGTACGTCTACGAAAGAGAGCCCAAAGTAACGATCATTCAAATTTTTTGAAATTCATTGATGGAGGGTAGGCTAGTCCCCACCAGTTTCTCAGGAGCGCCCACGGGGTACGGATTGCTTCATCACGTATGGGTATAAAGAACAGAAATCGTAGTAATGGAGCTTCACGCCCTCCGTAGGTGGAAAGTATAGTCTGAAAGGATTTGTACGTCCTTCAAACAAGCTATCACCACATTTGAGAGGATCCAGCACCATTGAACGCTTGATCGTTTTTATTTCCTCACGGTACACCTCGTCTGTCTCCATCCGTGCATCATATTCATGCTCCCACAAGACTTTGTGAGTGAACTGTGATCCTATAAGTTGATCGCGGGTGCGGGTTGATGCGAGACAGTCGGCAGGAGACCTACCGTGGATATCTCCGGTGATTCCGCACTCAGGACGGGGGCATCCATGCCACCAGCAGCCGTTAAAGGAGTACACAGTCTTCACACCAGTGACACGGTTTTCACTTAACCCATCAACCCAAAAAACACGTCCATTAATCTTAATGGGCACTTCACCCGTGTTGCGGGCGTGCTTTATGTATACACCTGTCTGTTGCTGTAGGTGTATGAGCCAGTAAATAGCCTTGTGCCCGTAACTGCGGGGTTGTTTCGGTGAATAATGGCTAAGGTATCTTTAGGCATGAAGTTATTCTTGAACACCGTAAAACATAATGATGCGATGGTGGTTGCGACTTGCAGTGGATCGCATTTGAAACGGGCTATGTACATCCTTCTAAAGGCCTGGAAACATACTCTAAGCACGCGCACATCATTCACGCAATAACGCTCACATTCATCAGCTATATTATAAGGGTTACTTTCATTAAAACTGTCGTAGTATCGATCAAAGTCTTCACGTTCATCCATACAGTCAAAATAATGTTTGGGGGGTGGTGGGCCTACGTAGTTTAAAGTCTCGCTGGTGAGGGAAGTGTAAGGGAAGTATCCTTTGGAAACTTCAGCTGCTACTCCCATCACCTTGGGTAGCTTTGCTAATTTACAAGGTGTGAATAATAAAGTATCTTTAAATTGTACATTGCCTCTTATCTGCATCTGTATTAATTTGTTGCCTCTTTTCAATGGATCACCTGTAAATATCTCAGAGAATTCGTGTTCAAGCAACTCCTTATAAAGGAACTGCGTGTCAAACTTTGCCCCGTTATGGGCGAGAATATACAGTCATTTTTTTTAACTTGTCGGCTAACTTGACAATATAGGACACAAATAGTTTCACAGGACTATCGCGGACATTCGTTTTAAAAACGTTTGTCCGTTTACCACATTTTGGGCACTCGTCACATTCGATACCCATACACTCATCACAGATGGTCTGGCTCACAAGTAAATGTGGAATTACCTCTTTGGTTTCAGCGTTCGTATATGTTTCTATATCGTAGTATACAGTTATACAAGGGTTATTTTTAGGCTTAGCATCTTTCATATAACATACATGCTTTACTCCATCCGCCTTATATTCCTCCTGGCATGTAGGACAGTGAATTACGTCACACTTGTGCTTAAATTTCCCCCAATTATCCATTGTGTGAAACATACCACATTCACAGATTCTCATTTTCCTGCACGTGCCAATTGATTTATGGAAATCAAAACAGATATTATTGAAAAATGCCCGTCTACACACATCACAGTCTCTCTTCTCAGCTTCAACTACACGGCTTTCACATTTGGTGCTTTTACACTGCTCACATACCATGTGACATTCTTTACAATGTCTCACTATATCATCGGCAAACTCGAGGCACCCCTTACACAAATCATGATGTCTCCCATATTTTCGACTTTTGTCATAACTCGCGTAAAGCCCCCTTATATTACGGATGGGGAGATACGTTGTCCCTGACAATCCTAAAATAAGTAGGGGTCTTGTACGATCTCTCACACAGCTTTTAAAAACATACACAGTCCTACGACGATCATCCAACCCAAACACAACTATGCGGACATTCATTTCCTGTTCTACCCTTCTCAGCTCTTCAGGACCCATATTACAGTCAAATTCAAGTTCACAGTCTACAGCTAGTTTACGGGCAAGCTCCACGACTGTAGGCAACCAAATTTTTTGAGTTCGTGTATTTTGTACAGTAAACATACGTGCTAAGAGTACTGCTATAAAGCCGCAACCACGATCGACGTTTATATGCTTTCGGTAAATAGTCGGAGAATTGAAGTTAAGAGTATACGGTATGGCACTATGACCCGCAACACGGTATACATGGTCAATATTTACCGTGAAGTTGTCCATATTGAAGGCTATACTACTTTGGGCGGCTTGCATTATACGTCCTAATATATATTCTACATCTTCAGCCGCCAAACGTCTAAATGGCACTATCACCCAATAATCGTCTACATCACCGTCATCTGACCCGAATCCAAAGGACAGACTCGTCCTGACTTCACGCTCGTCACGATTCTGAAGAGCAAACTCTATAATATGCTGTACAACCCGGCGTAACCCGCGCTCAATTCCATTGCTATACATGACTCTAGGGTCGACCCTGACTCTATACCGATTTCTAGTCAAGGCTGGGGTGGGGGCTGCGGATCGCACCAATTCGAGCGTTATACCATCCTCAACAGAACGGGGGGCGGCAGATGAATTAGGGGGTATATTAGCGGAAGGTGCTGCTGGGGGGTCTGTTGCGTAGGAGGTTGAGGGTTGGGGCTCTATTATTGTAGACTTAACAGAACGGGGGGCGGCGGATGAATAAGGGGATATATTAGCGGGAGGTGCTGCTGGGGGGCTTGTTGCGTAAGAGGTTGAGGGTTGGGGATCTATTACCGCTGCAACAGGCGCGTATTTCGGGCGCTTTATACCTGACGTGGGGTTCTCATACCTCCGCTTTGGACGTGCTACCGGTGTCGCTGGTGAGGGTTCGTTGGCAGGGGAGGAGATCACAACTACACTGTCGTCGAGGTCATCCGTAATGATGGGCTGCTCTACCTCATCGTCATTCACGGTTCTGTAGGAGAAGAAATATAAGGAACAGCACTCAAAATTTGTAATATTTTGTAAATGACCCACTTAGGAGTGTGACGTGTTAGAAATGGACTCTGTAGAAAAATTCAGATTCCCGAGCCCATCCACATGTATTATATCTGGACCTACAGGATGTGGTAAAACTGTGTTTATGCTTAAAATCATTAAAGAAAAGGGAGAGATGTTCTCCAAATTTGTGCGTAAAGTTATATGGTGTTATTCGACGTATCAATCAGTGTTCAACGAGTACGAAGATGATATTTTGTTCCACAAAGGCGTATATGACGTTAATTCGTTAAAGGGAAATGAACATACAATCATTGTAATTGACGATCTCATGTTGGAGATGGATAAAACGTTTGCCGAGACATTTACAGTATTCTCCCACCATCTTAACATAAGCGTGTTCTTCATCAATCAGAATCTATTTTTCAAAAATAGATACATGCGCGATGTGTCGTTAAATACGCAATATCTAGTCTTATTCGCGCAACGTAGAGATGTATCACAAATTGGGGTATTAGCCAATCAAATGTTCCCGAATCAGCGTAAGGAGTTTTTGGAAGTTTATAAAGAAGCTACAATCACGCGTTACGGATATTTGCTTTGCGACCTTCATCCGCGAAACACGTTTAGAGTGCTTCTGCGAACGAATATATTTCCAAACGAGCCTGAAACGGTGTATATTCCAGAATGACAAAGAGACTAAAGAAATACCTTGAATTAATAAAAATCTATCATCGACTGCCCCGGGCATTGCAGCAGATGTTTATTAAAAATATCGATGCAGACTTTTTAAAATGCATCTGTGAAATCTGTCTTAACGTTATAAATTGCAATGTATCAATGAAAACCCATCAGAAGGCTCGCCTACGCCGCTACAAGAACATAATACGTGCACTCGCTCGTAAAAGCCAAACTGTAGCGAAGAAAAAACGAATTATTGTACAAACAGGAGGATCATTTCTCCCCATCTTATTTTCAGTTTTGGGTCCTTTACTGACTAGATTAATATAATGAAGAAAGTGGTAGTGATTCCCCACGAGGTGTACGCTTCACTGCAAAGGAATCCAGACACGTATCTAGATCCCGTAAAAGCAGACTTAAAAGAATGGAAAGCGAATTGTTAGCCCTATTAAACAGTGAAAAAACACCTGATGAGAAAAGAATCTTATACCAAGAAGCTCTGCAGAAATTTCTTCACGAGTACGAAAATTATAAGAGCCCTACAGAGATTCCTGTGGTTATTAGGCACAGCACGGGGGACGATGGACATGGCGACATAGGATCTGAGCCCGACGATACAGCTGACCAACCAAAAGATTAGCCACACAACATATCGAACATGTATTAAAAAATACCCTCCCACTTACATTGAGGAGTAAAGGCTTAAGTCTTTGTAATCTATTGAATGAGGATCCCGCCATACAATGGACCGATACAGGGGAGATCATTGTGGAAGGATCAAAGGTACAGGGATCGAATATCGTAGACATTGTCCATGATCTGGTGAGAAAGTGGGATAGGCCATCACCATCAGGATGGAAGCATATTAAAGCAAGACTACAACAAATAAATGTCCCTAAAACGTTGATAGGAAATCTGAACAGGTTAAAAGACTTGGAGCATGCAACGCCTGTGACACAATTGAAGGCGCCGTCACCCCCGGCGGTAACACCTTTGAAGAGGAGCAAGAAGAGGTTAAACCAACCCTACCCACGTGCCTCTAAAATACGCAAATGGCTAACGTATTAACTAAACGCTATTATGACATTTCTACCCCATCCTCTTTCGGCGGCGTAGATAGACTGTACAGAAGTGTTTACGGAGTAGGAAAAAAAGCTGTTGAAAGATTTTTGGGGGAGCAGGACGCTTATACGCTTCATAAACCTGTGAGAAAAAGGTTTAAAACAGCCAAGACAACGGCTTCCTCGATTGATTCTATTTGGCAAGCAGATTTAACAGACATGCAAAGATATTCTGTGTATAACGATGGTTACCGCTACATTCTATTCATAATAGACGTATTCTCTAGATATCTGTGGCTAGTTCCTCTGAAAAATAAATCACCTGAAACAGTTGCTAAAGCCACCAAAACGCTAATGTAAAAGAAAACAGGGTTCCTGGCTATTTTTGTACGGATATGGGGAAGGAATTTATAGGCCGTGCTTTTCAGAACATGTTGACAGAGTTTAATATCAGCTATTACACAACCAATTCTATACATAAGGCTTCTTTAGCTGAAAGAGTTCAGCGCACCATAAAGGAACGCATGCACCGTTATTTTACACATAAAAACACATACAGATTTCTAGACATTCTGGAATCATTGGCATCATCCTACAACCGCTCACACCATCGCACGATTGGGACAACACCTAACGAAGTTTTAGAAAGAGGTAAGCTTCCGAGAAGAGATGGATCACTACCACCACCACCACCACACTCTGCGCGCTTCAAAATCAATGATTATGTAAGGCTGTCGCGTTCGGGGAATAAATTCGCAAAGGGTTTTGAGCAAGGATGGACACGCGAGATTTTTAAAGTTAGGGCTGTGAGACCTAAAGGTGAGATAATGATGTATTACATTGAAGATTTGAATGGGGAAGAAATCTCAGGAGGCTTTTACCGCGAGGAATTGCAGAAAGTTGCCTTGTATAAATGTTAACTTAGTTCTGAAATTCATATTTTTTCATAAAATTGCTTTAATTCACTTTAAGATGAAAAGCGCGTAATATTTTTTCTGCTCCACGGAGAGATGAAAAAATGCATTGGTTTCCGGGAAGTGGTGTGTGTGTGCACGAGTTTATTCGTTTATTATATATATATATATATATAGCTGGGTTGGGGAATGAGGCTCGTATGTTAGTTTCATTTAAATTAATACACGTTTGTTATTTTACTGATTTTCATGATATATATACAGGTGTGTGTGTGTGTGTGTGTGTGTGTGTGCTTGTGTGAAAGCTAAGATTTGGAGTGAAGGGATACGAGAGAGAGAGAGAGAGGAAGTTCCAGCAAAAATTCCTCTGTGAACGCCCACACCTTTCAAAGGTTTCAACGCAGGCACGTGTGTTTTGAGTTATATATATATATTACGCGCGCGTTTAATTTCTTATATTGAGTAAATAAATTCTTATAATAAATGACTCTCTTAAAAGGTGAAAATAGTAATTAATTTCTTATAATATACGTTTAGGATCATTTAAATTAATACACGTTTGGCATTTTTCCTGATTTTCGTAATATATACAGAGGTGTGTGTGTGTGTGTGTGTGTGTGTGTGTGTGTGTGTAGATTTGTGAATATGATAATTTTCAGTCTAACGATTTATTTATTGGGCAACTTTGTTAATTCTGTTATATTACTAATAACTCATTGGAAAACTGAGTAAATGGAAATATTATTTGGATTCCTTTATTTGAACAAAACTCTCGCTCTCTTTCTATATAATATATATATAGTTATTAGTAAATTCAGGTATGCCTACCTTATTTCTTTCGCGGGTTGTTATTTAATATAATTGTGTGTATTTCTTTCAATAACAGAGAAGTTAGCTAAGAATATGATACCATACAAATTACGCGTAAATATTTTCATTGTAGAAATAATAATAATGAAAATATTAATATTTGAAGTAAGTGGTGGTTTCTGCTCGAATAGCTTGTAGAAGGATAAGCCCTTGGCCCGAAAAAGGTCTCTAGGTACGATTCGAATTGATGCGAACACGGTCGTTTGTTTTGATTTTATTTCGGCGAAACGAGATACTACAGCCCTTCCATATATATATCCTCTAATTATATTTTAAAAAGAGCATTCGTTTCCACATTAAACTGTTGGTCGATATTCCATTCAGAAGATCCCCAGGAGAGATGAAAAAATGCATTGGTTTCCAGGGTGTGTGTGTGTGTGTGTGTGTGTGTGTGTGTGTGTGTGTGTGCACGAGTTGTTCATATACAAACACAGCTGGGGAATGTACGAGTGTATATATATATATATATATAGATGGGGCTCGATTGATTTATATAAATATATTATGGTGTTTTATATGCTTTGTGCACAGACAAGCGTGTGTTTCATAAATTTCTCTTCATTTGAAGTGAAGGGAGACTTATCAGGGATTGGGGGAAAGTCTCTCAACCATCAGGTGTTCTTCGTGTGTGCGTGTGTGTGTGTGTGTGTGTGTGTGTGCACGAGTTGTTTATTCGTTTATTATATATATATATATATATATATATAATATATATATACACATCAAGAGCGGTCTGGAAGGAAGATCTCTCATGTCGTCCGACCCCGTTATAGCGGATTGTATTTTGGATAATTTCAACTTTTAATTGAATTGTTTCGTAAATTTTCATATTGTTTCGTTGTTCAAATATTTATAATAAAAATAAGTGTGTAAAAATTATTTATTTAATAAACAGAATTTAATTGGATTCATCCCAACGTCAGACCATTACTTTGGTCTTATATAATTATTTTAGGAGAATTTAGTAAACATAATATTAAAGTACATTTCTTTCTCATTAAAATGATGCATAATAATATATATCTAGCAGGAACAATCCGATCATTGCAAAAAAAACTGGAAAGGTATGCAATTCCAGGTTTAATAATAATAAAGATTGAGTGTGTAAAAATTATTTATTTAATAAACAGAATTTAATTGGATTAACTACAGTCATATATATTGTGGTACACAATGGATGATTAATATATGGTTTTCTGGGACACATGGCGCTATCTGGAATACATTGCGCTATCTGGAAACTCAGCCAGAATAGAGGTTTATAAAAGACCGAGAAGCTGATGAAAGAATCATTCAAGCTCGGCTCCCAGCCGAGCAAGGACCTCTGGTCCTTCTCTTTCTGGCCCTTTGGGAAAACCCCTTAGAGGCCTCTTAGGTTAGGTAAACGAAAATAACTTGGGGGAGAACTCCGCCTCCAAGTTGCATGCCTTGCAATCAAAGGTCTCTCTCTCTCTATCTCTCCTTCAGGTGTCTCTCTCTCCTTCAGGTGTCTCTCTCTCTCTCTCCTTCAGGTGTCTCTCTCTCCTTCAGGTGTACCCCTCCCCCCTTGGCTCAGCCAACTGGCTGATTCTGGCTGATTAGGAGCCTATAAAACAACGCCTACTCGGCTGAAGTCTTAATATGCACTTGGCTCGTGCCAGGTGAACACCTCTCCTCCTTTCTCTCCTCCTTTCTCTCTGGCCCTTTGGGGGGAATAGCTTGGGGGAGAACTCCGCCCCCAAGTTGCATGCCCTTTGCAACCCCGGTTGGCAACAAAGGCCAGTACTCTTTTTTTTTCTTTTTTTCTTTTTTCTTTTTCTTTTGTTCTGCAACCCCCCACCCCCTTGCAACAACCCCCACCCCATTTGCAACATTACATAATAACTTGCAACATTCTTGCACTCTCCCCTTTTTCGGCTATACTACTATTGTCATTACCTTATGCAAATTTAGCCAAGCCTTCTCCATGAGGTTGTAACTCAAGTGTTTCATCTTGACTATCCGTGTTTTTGCTGATTTCTAAAGCATTGTTAGAAAATCTAGAAGAGGAAGAACCATTGTTGTCCCAAGGCGATATGATGACTAAGCTGATTGATGCAGCATTGCTTGTATATATTAAGTTAAGGTGTATATATATCCATCTCATAATTGTAAGGTTAGTGAAAAATTAACTTAATTTAGAGCTAGCATTTTTGGGCTCTTGTGGCATCATTGTTTGGCCACTCTGGTGGCATCATTTTGGGGCGCTGCGCGTCCTTTCTACTCGTTTGTGGAACGTCGTACTTACAGGGTGTGGTCTTATAGAGAGCTCTCTTGCAATTCAGTTTGGTTGTTTAGATACAAGATTGTTGCATCGTGCAATAGTCCAGGTTGTGTTGTTGTTGCAAGGTTGAGAAAGAAGACCATAAATAGTGGCCATTTTGTTTTTATCTTAAATTCATACAACTGAGGCCTAAGGTAGACCCACATCGAGTCAGCAACCCTGAGGTAGGACCTAATAGGATCTCAAATCCGTAAGTTTTAATTTTAGCCTAACTTGGGCTGTAGGTTGAACTGGCCCTTTAGAACTTGGCCGTTCACGGCTCAGCTGGGATTTTGAACCCAACAAATAAATAAATAACATGGTCCTTCGAACCGGATTCTAGCCCAAGACTGAGTCAGTGACTATTTTTCGGCAAAGTTCTGATTGTGCAAATTGTAGCCCAAGTTAGGCCTAGACGGGTTGAGCATTATTGAATTAAGGTCCCAGGGTAGAAGGTTTGGTCGCCCAATTGCGAAACTTGGCCACTCGTCTGTCGTTGTTTTTGGCCTACATTTTTACCGGTTTGGTTAATTTTGGTTTATTATTGAATTAAGGTCCCAGGGTAGAAAGTTTGGTCGCCCAGTTGCAAAACTTGGCCACTCGTCTGTCGTTGTTTTTGGCCTACACTTTTACCAGTTTGGTTAATTTTGGTTTATTATTGAATTAAGGTCCCAGGGTAGAAAGTTTGGTCGCCCAATTGCGAAACTTGGCCACTCGTCTGTCGTTGTTTTTGGCCTACATTTTACCTGTTTGGTTAAATTTGGTTTATTATTCGTAGGCGAAGGTTGCAGACTTCAGTGCGCCAGTTACTTGGGTGGAAAAATTGGTATTCCATACTGGTGGTTGGTTAGTACTCCACCCAGCAATTCAGTTTATTTGAAAAAAGCAAAATTTACGTTTGATCAGTTTGGTTAAGTATTTCTGCCAAATCAGCTCATTTGGCATTGAGCCCAATTGTTGTTTGCGTTGAAGATGAGTGCATCTGAATTGAACAAGTTTAAAAAAAGGAGAAGCGCCTACAAAGGTCTAATTACAAAGGTCGTTGCCACTATAGATTCTGTCATAGAGCAAGAGGATTTAAGCTTAGTGACTGCGCAGCTTTCCATATTAGAAACTAAAAAGGTTGCTCTAAGTGAAGTAAATGTTAAAATTGACGCTCTTATAGAAGAGGATGAAATAGAAAATAACATAATTTACTTTGAAGAGATTATTGATGATATAATTAAAGTAGGCCACCGAGCAAAAGAGTTTAGCAGCTCATTACAGTTAGAGACCAGGTCTAATAATGAAACACAACACTCAACAAATGATGTTTGTGAAGTTAAGGTTAACAGATCTGCAGTGCAATTACCGAGGCTTGTACTCAAAACATTTTCTGGGAGTATTCAGGAATGGCAAGGATGGGCAGACAGTTTTCAATCAGCAGTTCATTCTAGTCAAGTGTTAAGTGCGGTGGAGAAGTTTAATTATTTGCAGTCCCTCTTGGAAGGGGAGGCAGCAAAGACAATAGCAGGATTAGCATTAACAGAGGCTAATTATAATGTGGCTTGGGATATATTAAAGAAACGGTTTGGTAAGCCAGAGATCTTAATTAAAAGCCACCTCCGTGAACTTTTAGCTATACCTCCTGTTAATAATCCTAATAGTGTCAAGGAATTACGGCAGTTATATGATGAATTTGAAGTTAGAACTAGGTCCCTGGACAACTTGGGTGTAGGAATGGAAAGGTATGGTATAATGTTGGTTACTATACTGGAGTCTAAATTGCCTAGCTCAATTTTGCTTGAATTAAGTAGGGGACACTCTACAGAACATGTGTACATCCCCCTTCAGCAGATGTTAAGTCTTTTAGGCACATAATTAGCAAGACGAGAGGGAATTGAGTTTGCACAGTGGGATGTTAAATAAGGGGACAAAGGCAGGCACAGCACCAAAGTTTCTACAAAAAGGAATAGCCCAGGTACAGTGTCAGCTCTACATGCCTCCTCTGAGAATAAATTAAAGGGAATCAAGGAATGCATATTTTGCGAAGGCAACCACAAGTCATATAAATGTGAGGTGGCTGAGGCTTTACCTGTTGAGGAGAGAAAGGACAGGGTAGCTAAGTGTACAGCATGTTTTAAATGTTTTTTGAAAGGTCACAGAGCAAGGTTTTGCAAGTTTAAAATTTTGTGCAAAAAATGTCATGGTAGGCATCAGCCATTATTGTGTGAAAACACTCCTAGTAGGCCTACCCAAGAAGTAGAGACATCAGTGGCACATGCCACTGCTATGCAAGGGAGTAAAAGGAAAGGGGGATTATTGCAAACAACTGCAGCCTTATTGATTGGGAATGGTGGAGAAGCTACTGTAAGAGTGTTGTTTGATAGTGGTAGCCAGTGTAGCTTTATTAAGACCAGAATTTCCAGAAAATTGAAGTTTAAAGAACTTAAGAGGGAAAATTTAAGAATTTCTGGGTTTGGGGGTTCCGTTCAAAACCGAACCAAATTTAAGAAGGTAGAAGTTCTGGTTAAGGGGTTGTTACCGCAAAGTCCCACTATCAAGGTCCAAGCTGTAGAGATTGAGGAACTTTGTGCTCCAGTCACTACTTGTTTAGATATGGCATGTATCCAAGAATTGCAAGTTAAAGGAATTAATTTGGGCGATAATAAGTTTGAAGGAACAGAAGATATTAGTCTTTTGATTGGAGCTGACTATTATTGGGACTTCATCACTGGTAATATTGTCCGCACATCTCAAGGCCCAGTAGCTATTGAAAGTAAGCTAGGCTGGATGCTACATGGTAGCTATTGCAATGAAATGGAAATTAAGGCTCTTTTTGTTAAGATTGAGGAGAACAGCCATGGTTTGGAAAGGCATTTGAAAGCGTTTTGGGAACTTGAATCCATTGGCATAAAGGACAAACAGGCAAGTACAGTGAACAATGATGTTTTAGAGCAATTTGAAAAAGGGATTGGGTTTAGAGATGGTTGCTATGAAGTTGGCCTCCCTTGGAAGGATTCTTGCAAACCCGGTTCAAACCTTCAGCTAGCTAATCGGAGGTTGGAGACTTCATTGTACAGGCTAAGAAAAAATGAGGAGTTGTTAATTGAATACAATGAGGCCATCCTAAGCTATGTAAGGGAGGGCTATGCTGAAAGGGTGCAAGGTGAGCTGGTGAGCCAGGAGGCACATTATCTGCCACACCATGCAGTGGTACGGCGAGACAAAACTACCACCAAACTGAGGGTAGTTTTTGATGGCTCAGCCAAGGACAAAGGTGGTGTGTCCTTGAATGACTGTTTGGATGCTGGGCCAAATTTAAATGCAGATTTATTTTCCTTGTTACTGAGATTCAGGTTTGGTAGAGTAGCATTGACTGCAGATGTGAAGCAAGCCTTTTTGCGGATAAAGTTAAAACAAGAGGACAGAGATGCAGTAAGGTATCTGTGGGTGCATACGAAAGACTTGTTGGAAAATGAACCTAAGGTTCAAGCATATAGAATGAAATCAGTGTTGTTTGGCCTCAGCTCTAGTCCATTTCTGTTGGCAGCTACTATG
This sequence comes from Bathynomus jamesi, assembly GCA_023014485.1. Taxonomy (NCBI): domain Eukaryota; kingdom Metazoa; phylum Arthropoda; class Malacostraca; order Isopoda; family Cirolanidae; genus Bathynomus; species Bathynomus jamesi. Next base: position 1,247,603 of record JAJOZX010000658.1, on the reverse strand, counting down.
CAGTACCATTTTAAAAAATATTCTGAAGTCTATCCTAACACTATTGAATACATAAGGAAAAATTTTTATGTTGATGATTTGCTGTGTTCCGTGGATAATACAGAAATGGCTAAACAGATATTCATGGAGGCTAGAGCTATAATGAGGGAGGCTGGCATGGAGCTTAGAAAATGGCAGACCAATCATTCTCAATTACAACAGTTTATGAGTCAGTCCTGTGTAGTACCTGATGCAGCAGAAAGTATTGAGGATTCTGGTATTAAGGAGTTGTAGGCAATAGACGCAAAAGTGCTAGGCATTGTTTGGCAGCAAGATGATGATTTGTTTACCTTCAATGGGAAATCTTTAGTAGAGCTAGCTGAGAATGAGACAAGGTGGACAAAACGTACAGCTCTTAGTTTGGCTTCAAAGGTCTTTGATCCTCTTGGATTCCTGGCTCCAGTTGTGATAAAGTCAAAAATTTGGTTTCAGAGCCTCTGGGAAATTGGACTTGGTTGGGACCAAGAGTTACCTGATCATATGGTGGTAAGGTGGAAATATTGGTTCAAAGAAATGGCACATCTTGGAGACATTGAAATCCCAAGATGGTACTTTGGAGAGTTGAACAATAATCCAGACAATTTGGAGCTGCACATCTTTTGTGATGCGAGTGAGGAAGCCTATGCAACTTGTATTTATATTAGAGGCACATTGCAAGAGGAAGTAAGTTGCAGGTTGGTTGCTGCAAAGAGCAGAGTAGCACCTTTGAAAAGGCTTTCTGTTCCAAGGTTGGAATTGAAGGGTGCAGTTATTGCTAGTCGGCTTGCAGTTACAGTGCAAAAGTCTTTGGCTCTCTATGAAATTCCAAGCTATTATTGGACAGACTCCAATATAGTTTGGCACTGGTTAAGAAGTCAGGCAAGGAAATGGAAACCATTTGTTGCTAATAGGGTGGAGGAAATTCAAGCGCACACAGATCCCAAGCAATGGAAGCATTGTCCAGGCACCCAAAACCCAGCTGATTTACCAACACGAGGAATTTCAGTGAAAGATCTTGCACAATCAAGTTTGTGGTGGAATGGGCCAGAGTGGCTAAAACTTGGAAGTGAAAACTGGCCTTCTAATCAGCCTATTGTAGGAGAATGCCAGGCTGAAGAAGCATGGGTGAGTGAGGTGAGAAAATGCGCTGTGAACAGTTGTCAAGTTATGCAGCAGGACCCCATATTGAGGCTTGAGGACATTAGCAGTCTGAAAAGATTGTTAAGAGTGACAGCATGGGTATATAGATTTACCAACAATATTAAGGGAGAAACAAGAAGGGAAGGAATTCTGAACAGTAATGAGATTCAGCAAGCCAGGAAATACTGGGTGGTATATGTGCAGAAGGAAAAATTTGGTGAAGAGAGGGAATTGCTCACCAGCCATCCATTACAGGTTCTACCAACACATTCTGCTCTCAAGGGTTTGGATGTGTTTTTGGATCAAAATTTATTGAGAGTAGGAGGTAGACTACAGTTTTCTGGGCTTCCAGAGGAGAAAAGACCTCCAATTTTGCTACCTTCTGGGGGGCACTTTCTGGACCTTTTGATCCTGGATACTCATCATAAGCTGTTACATGCTGGAGTTAGAGAAGTGATAATAGAGATCAGACAACAGTTTTGGATTCCCAAAATTAGACAAGTAGTAAAAAAGGTCGTGCATAAATGTGTGGTTTGCAAGCGTTGGAGTGCAAAGCCTTATTATGAAAAGGTGGCTCCACTTCCAAGAGAACGGTGTGTGTATACTGCCCCATTTGATGTACTGGGAGTAGACTTTGCAGGGCCAGTCTATGTGTATGAACGAGGGGAGTCTAACAAAGGTTCTATATGTCTTTTCACCTGTGCTACCACCAGAGCAATCCATTTGGAGTTGGTAAGCAACTTAAGTAGTGATGTATTTCTTTTGGCCTTTAAAAGGTTTGTGAACAGAAGGGGTTTCCCAAATAAAATCATACGGATAATGCAAAAACCTTCAAAAAGGCTGCAAAGGAACTCCAAGAAATTTGGTCCTTGCTAAAAGAGGATTCCAATCCTACTTTTCACACCAAGGGGTACAGTGGGAGTTTATTGTTGAGAGAGCACCATGGTGGGGAGGATTTTGGGAAAGGCTAATGAGAAGTGTAAAGTGTCCATTAAAGAAACTTTTAGCTAATGCTCATTTGAGCAAAGAAGAATTCTGCACTGGTTTATGTGAAGTAGAAGCAATGGTGAACCGTAGGCCTATCACTTTTGTTTATAACAGTATGTAGAATGCGGAGCCATTGACACCAAATCATTTTCTTTGTGGTAAATGATTAACATCAAGCCCCAGTGTGCCAGAAGACTTGCAGCCTATCCAGAGCACTCAAGGAGGGTTAACCAGACGGTTCAGGTACCTTGAAGAGCTACAAGATCAGTTATGAAAGAGGTGGCAGATGGAATACTTGCCAGAACTCAATTATTACCCATCAGGCAAGGTAAAGGGTTCCAATGCAAATTGTATCAAGGTGGGAGAAGTGGTAATGATTGGGGATGAAAGACCAAGGCAATGCTGGAAGCTTGGCATAATTGAAGAGTTGTTTGTTGGCAAAGACAATTTAGTTAGGTCTGCACTGGTAAAGACTTCAGGAGGAAAGTTAAAGAGACCTATACAAAAACTCTATGTTTTAGAAATCAGCAAAAACATAGATAGTCAAGATGAAACATTTGAGTTACAACCTCATGGAGAAGGCTTGGCTAACCTTGCAGAAGGTAATGACAACAATGCCTCTTCGGTGGGGAGTGTTAGAAAATCTAGAAGAGGAAGAACCATTGTTGTCCCAAGGCGATATGATGACTAAGCTGATTGATGCAGCATTGCTTGTATATATTAAGTTAAGGTGTATATATATCCATCTCATAATTGTAAGGTTAGTGAAAAATTAACTTAATTTAGAGCTAGCATTTTTGGGCTCTTGTGGCATCATTGTTTGGCCACTCTGGTGGCATCATTTTGGGGCGCTGCGCGTCCTTTCTACTCGTTTGTGGAACGTCGTACTTACAGGGTGTGGTCTTATAGAGAGCTCTCTTGCAATTCAGTTTGGTTGTTTAGATACAAGATTGTTGCATGGTGCAATAGTCCAGGTTGTGTTGTTGTTGCAAGGTTGAGAAAGAAGACCATAAATAGTGGCCCTTTCGTTTTTATCTTAAATTCATACAACTGAGGCCTAAGGTAGGCCCACATCGAGTCAGCAACCCTGAGGTAGGACCTAATAGGATCTCAAATCCGTAAGTTTTAATTTTAGCCTAACTTGGGCTGTAGGTTGAACTGGCCCTTTAGAACTTGGCCGTTCACGGCTCAGCTGGGATTTTGAACACAACAAATAAATAAATAACAAGCATAGAGTTTTTGTATAGGTCTCTCTAATTTTCCTCCTGAAGTCTTTACCAGTGCAGACCTAACTAAATTGTCTTTGCCAACAAACAACTCTTCAATTATGCCAAACTTCCAGCATTGCCTTGGTCTTTCATCCACAATCACTACCACTTCTCCCACCTTGATACAATTTGCATTCGAGCCCGTTACATTGCCTGATGGGTAATAATTGAGTTCTGGCAAGTATTCTATCTGCCACCTCTTCCATAACTGATCTTGTAGCTCTTCAAGGTACTTGAACCTTCTGATTAACTCGTCTTGAGTGCTCTGGATAGGCTGTAAGTCTTCTGGCAAACAGGGACTTGATGTTAATCGTTTACCACAAAGAAAATAATTTGGTGTCAATGGCTCTGCATCCTGCATACTGTTATAAACAAAGGTGATAGGCCTGCTGTTCACCATTGCCTCTACTTCACACAAATCAGTGCAGAATTCTTCTTTGCTCATATGAGCATTAGCTAAAAGTTTCTTTAATGGACAATTTACACTTCTCATTAGCATTTCCCAAAATCCTCCCCACCATGGTGTTCTCTCAACAATAAACTCCCACTGTACCCCATGGTGTGAGACGTAGGATTGGAATCCCTCCTCTTTTAGCAAGGACCAAATTACTTGGAGTTCCTTTGCAGCCCTTTTGAAGGTTTTTGCGTTATCCGATATGATTTTATTTGGGAAACCCCTTCTGTTCACAAACCTTTTAAAGGCCAAAAGAAATACATCGCTACGTAAGTTGCTTACCAACTCCAAATGGATTGCTCTGGTGGTAGCACATGTGAAAAGACATATATAACCTTTGTTAGACTCCCCTTGCTCATACACATAGAGTCGACCTGCGAAGTTTACTCCCACTACATCAAATGGGGCAATATAGACACACCGTTCTCTAGGAAGTGGAACCCTCTTTTCATAATAGTGCTTTGCACTCCAACGCTCGCAAACCACACATTTATGCAAGACCTTTTTTACTACTTGTCAAATTTTGGGAATCCAAAACTGTTGTCTGATCTCTATTATCACTTCTCTAACTCCAGCATGTAACGACTTATGATGAGTATCCAGGATCAAAAGTTCCACAAAGTACCCCCCAGAAGGTAACAAAATTGGAGGTCTTTTCTACTCTGGAAGCCCAGAAAACTGTAATGCACCTTCTACTCTCAATAAGTCCTGATCCAAAAACACATCTAAACCCTTGAGAGCAGAATGTGTTGGTAGAACCTGTAATGGACTGCTCGTGAGCAATTTCCTCTCTTCACCAAATTTTTCCTTCTGCACATATACCACCCAGTATTACCTGGCTTGCTTTATCTCCTTACTGTTCAGAATTCCTTCCCTTCTTGTTTCTCCCTTAATGTTGTTTGTAAATCTATATACCCATGCTGTTACTCTTCACAACAACCTTTTCAGACTGCTAATGTCCTCAAGCCTCGATATGGGGTCCTGCTGCATAACTTGACAACTGTTCACAGTGCATTGTCTCATTTCACTCACCCATTCTTCTTCAGCCTGGAATTCTCCTTCAATAGGCTGATTAGAAGGCTAATTTTCACTTCCAAGTTTTAGCCACTCTGGCACATTCCACCACAAACTTGACTGTGCAAGATCTTTCACTGAAATTCCTCGTGCTGGTAATTCAGCTGGGTTTTGGGTGCCTGGACAATGCTTCCATTGCTTTGGATCTGTGTGTGCTTGAATTTCCTCCACCCTATTGGCAACAAATGGGTTCTTAACCAGTGCCAAACTATAGTGGAGTCTGTCCAATAATAGCTTGGAATTTCATAGAGGGCCAAAGACTTTTGCACTGTAACTGCACCCATCAATTCCAACCTTGGAATAGAAAGCCTTTTCAAAGGTGCTACTCTGCTCTTTGCAGCAACCAACCTGCAACTTACTTCCTCTTTGAATGTGCCTCTTATATAAATACAAGTTGCATAGGCTTCCTCACATGCATCACAAAAGATGTGCAGCTCCAAATTGTCTGGACTATTGTTCAACTGTCCAAAGTACCATCTTGGGATTTCAATGTCTCCAAGATGTGCCAATTCTTTGCACCAATATTTCCACCTTACCACCATATGATCAGGTAACTCTTGGCCCCAATCAAGTCCAATTTCCCAGATGCTCTGAAACCAAATTTTTGAATTTATCACAAATGGAGCCAGGAATCCAAGACTTCGAAGCCAATCTAAGAGCTGTACGTTTTGTCCACCTTGTCTCATCCTCAGCCAGCTCTACTAAAGATTTCCCATTGGAGGTAAACAAATCCTCTCCTTCCTGCCAAACAATGCCAAGCACGTTTGTGTATATTGCCCACAACTCTTTCATACCGAAATGAAAATACGACAACTTATATCTACTATTACTGTTAATTTTTATTTTTTTTATTTTATTGGGTTCAGAATCCCAGCTGAGCCGTGAACGGCCAAGCTCTGAAGGGCCAGTTCAACCTACAGCCCAAGTTAAGCTAGACTAAAAACTTACGGACTTGGAGGTCCAATTAGGTCCGACCTCCGGGTTGCTGACTCGATGTGGGTCTACCTTAGGCCTCAGTTGCATAAAATTAAGAAAAAATAAAAAAGGGCACCATTTATGGTCTTTCTAAACCTTGCAACAACACAGAACCTGCACTATTGCACGATGCAACAATCTTGTATCTAAACAACCAAACTGAATTGCAAGAGAGCTCTCTATAAGACCACATCCTGTAAGTGCCGCATTCAACAAACGAGTAGGAAGGACGCGCAATGCCCCAAAAAAATGATGCCACAAGAGTCCAAAAATGCTAGCTCTAAATTAAGTGAATTTCTCACTAACCTTAAAATTATGAGATGGATATATATATACACATCTTAACTTAATATATACAAGCAATGCTGCATCAATCAGCTTAGTCATCATATCGCCTTGGGACAACAATGGCTCTTCCTCTTTTAGATTTTCGAACACTCCCCACCGAAGAAGCATTATTGTCATTACCTTCTGCAAATTTAGCCAAGCCTTCTCCATGAGGTTGTAACTCAAATGTTTCATCTTGACTATCCGTGTTTTTGCTGATTCTAAAGTATAGAGTTTTTGTATAGGTCTCTCTAATTTTCCTCCTAAAGTCTTTACCAGTGCAGACCTAACTAAATTGTCTTTGCCAACAAACAACTCTTCAATTATGCCAAGCTTCCAGCATTGCCTTGGTCTTTCATCCCTAATCATTACCACTTCTCCCACCTTGATACAATTTGCATTGGAGCCCTTTACATTGCCTGATGGGTAATAATTGAGTTCTGGCAAGTATTCTATCTGCCACCTCTTCCATAACTGATCTTGTAGCTCTTCAAGGTACTTGAACCTTCTGGTTAACTCTTCTTGAGTGCTCTTGATAGGCTGTAAGTCTTCTGGCAAACTGGGGTTTGATGTTAATTGTTTACCACAAAGAAAATGATTTGGTGTGAATGGCTCTTCTTTGCTCAAATGAGCATTAGCTAAAAGTTTCTTTAATGGACACTTTACACTTCTCATTAGCCTTTCCCAAAATCTTCCCCACCATGGTGCTCTCTCAACAATAAACTCCCACTGTACCCCATGGTGTGAAAAGAAGGATTGGAATCGCTCCTACTTTAGCAAGGACCAAACTTCTTGGAGTTCCTTTGCAGCCCTTTTGAAGGTGTTTGCATTATCCGATATGATTTTATTTGGGAAACCCCTTCTGTTCACAAACCTTTTAAAGGCCAAAAGAAATACATCACCACGTAAGCTGCTTACAAACTCCAAATGGATTGCTCTGGTGGTAGCACATGTGAAAAGACATATATAACCTTTGTTAGACACCCCTTGCTCATACACATAGACTAGACCTGCGAAGTTTACTCCCACTACTTCAAATGGGGCAGTATAAACAAACCGTTCTCTTGGATGTGGAGCCACCTTTTCATAATAGGGCTTTGCACTCAAACTCTCAAAACCACACATTTATGGAAGACCTTTTTTACTACTTGTCTAATTTTGGGAATCCAAAACTGTTGTCTGATCTCTATTATCACTTCTCTAACTCCAGCATGTAACGACTTATGATGAGTATCCAGGATCAAAAGTTCCACAAAGTACCCCCCAGAAGGTAGCAAAATTGGAGGTCTTTTCTACTCTGGAAGCCCAGAAAACTGTAGTCTACCTCCTACTCTCAATAACTCCTGATCCAAAAACACATCTAAACCCTTGAGAGCAGAATGTGTTGGTAGAACCTGTAATGGACTGCTGGTGAGCAATTTCCTCTCTTCACCAAATTTTTCCTTCTGCACATATACCACCCAGCAGTGGCGGCTCTAGACTCGATAAAGTGGGAAGGCTGTAGCTTTCGAAAATACTTATAAGGTACAAAAATTAAGAAAACTAGCTTAATAAAATAATAGTTCAATTATAAATACTTAGTAGTTTTAGATAAGCTAATTGAATCAAAATAATCAAGTAGAAATCTGGTTCACAATAATAAATTTAATTGAAAAAGAAGCACGATCAGCCTAGCACAGGAAACAATGACTGACCACACTTGCTAACCAGCGTCCGAACACTGCCGTCACGTGCCGTCTGCAACTGTACGCTAGCAGGCTGCATCTGCTGCAGACTTAAAAGATCCAAATTTTGCTGCATATCATATCATTATCTTCTACTTTACCAATAATGTATTTGAAAATTCAGTTTTTAATAGTTTCATATTAACACACGGTGACGGAATTATAATTTAAATAGATCAACTTTCATCAAATATAGCGAATTAAACGTGAAATTAATCATTAGGGACATCGTGCACCTGGCAGCAGTGCAGTGACCGCACTCACCTCACAGTCCTCACTAAATCTCATACCCTGTATACTGTGTATAGACTGCACGATTGCAGCCTTAAAATTTACATCTTAGCGCGGTAGGCCCTATATTTATATTACATTTTAAATAACCTTTTATTCATCATTGTTTGCTGGAAGTTATCTTTATTTCGTCACATTATTAATATATAAAAATCAGTTTAGTTTAGAATCTCATTTTTTGTTTAATACAACACTTTAAATAAAATAAAGAGACCGTAGAGACGCATTATTCGTCATTTTAGTTGGGGGTCTGCAGCCTTACAGCCTCTAGGCCAGAGCCGCCACTGCCACCCAGTATTACCTGGCTTGCTTTATCTCCTTACTGTTCAGAATTCCTTCCCTTCTTGTTTCTCCCTTAATGTTGTTTGTAAATCTATATATCCATGCTGTCACTCTTCACAACCTTTTCAGACTGCTAATGTCCTCAAGCCTCAATATGGGGTCCTGCTGCATAACTTGACAACTGTTAACAGTGCATTGTCTCATTTCACTCACCCATTCTTCTTCAGCCTGGCATTCTCCTACAATAGGCTGATTAGAAAGCTAATTTTCACTTCCAAGTTTTAGCAACTCTTGCCCATTCCACCACAAACTTGACTGTGCAAGATCTTTCACTGAAATTCCTCGTATTGGTAAATCAGCTGGGTTTTGGGTGCCTGGACAATGCTTCCATTGCTTTGGATCTGTGTGTGCTTGAATTTCCTTCACCCTATTGGCAACAAATTGGTCCCATTTCCTTGCCTGGCTTCTTAACCAGTGCCAAACTATAGTGGAGTCTGTCCAATAATAGCTTGGAATTTCATAAGGGGCCAAAGACTTTTGCACTGTAACTGCACCCATCAATTCCAACCTTAGAATAGAAAGCCTTTTCAAAGGTGCTACTCTGCTCTTTGTAGCAACCAACCTGCAACTTACTTCCTCTTTGAATGTGCTTTTTATATAAATACAAATTGCATAGGCTTCCTCACATGCATCACAAAAGATGTGCAGCTCTAAATTGTCTGGACTATTGTTCAACTGCCCAAAGTACGGTCTTGGGAATTCAATGTCTCCAAGATGTGCCAATTCTTTGCACCAATATTTCCACCTTACCACAATATGATCAGTTAACTCTTGGTCCCAACAAAGTCCAGTTTCCCAGAGTCTCTGAAACCAAATTTTTTACTTTATTACAAATGGAGCCAGGAATCCAAGAGGATCAAAGACCTTCGAAGCCAAACTAAGAGCTGTACGTTTTGTCCACCTTGTCTCATCCTCAGCCAGCTCTACTAAAGATTTCCCATTGAAGGTAAACAAATCCTCTCCTTGCTGCCAAACAATGCCAAGCACCTTTGTGTATATTCCCCACAACTCTTTCATACCGAAATGAAAATACGACAACTTCTCTAATATACTATATATATGTATATGTAATAGTTTTTTTGCGCACACCTACAGGTCGCTACACTTGGTGTAGAACAATGCGGTTTTCACCATTCGATGCGTCTTTTTATTGTGCAGTGCCCATGCTAAAAAAAAAATTCCCGAACATAAATCCTGCCCCCCCCTTTTAGGGGTACAGTTCTTCCCATTTCTTCATTTTTAATCATAATTTTGGCACAAAATGGGGGAGGGGTGGGGTAATGGGGGAGGGGGTGGGGTTAATGGGGAAACTCAGAAAAATAGATGCGATATATATATGTCACCAAAAAAAAATTAAAGTAAATCCTTTGGAAGGTGCCAGCCCCCTTCCCCCCTTGGGGGTAATGAGGGAAGGGTGGGGGTAAATGGAGAGAGGGGTGCGGGAGGGGGTATTAGGGGAAAGGGGTGGGGTAATGGGGGAGGAGGTGGGGTTAATGGGGAAACTCAGAAAAAAAATTATAACCAACATCGATTCCGGTCAGGAAGATCATGCTTATTACAACTAATGGAACACAATAACAATATTATTGATGCACTCGAAACAATGACTGTCGGTTCAGTTGTTTGGTCAATAAAACTATAAAAATGAACGCAGTCATGAAAATCTTAGGCTTCAAATCCGAGCTCATTGTATTAAGATTTGTGAAGCTTTAGATTTTCATGGCTGCGTTCTTTTCTGTAGTTTTATTGAATGAATAATTGGTTTGCCAGTAACTGGAAGGCCGCAGGCACCCCAATTACTAAGGCCCACGGTGAGAGGAATAGGAATGATATCCAGATAAAGGGCTACTGATGTTCAAGGGCCCCCAATTACTGTCGGTTCAGTTATTTGGTCAATAAAACTATAGAAATAAACGCAGTCATGAAAATCTTAGGCTTCAAATCCGAGCTCATTGTATTAAGATTTGTGAAGCTTTAGATTTTCATGGCTGCGTTCTTTTCTGTAGTTTTATTGAATGAATAATTGGTTTGCCAGTAACTGGAAGGCCGCAGGCACCCCAATTACTAAGGCCCACGGTGAGAGGAATAGGAATGATATCCAGATAAAGGGCTACTGATGTTCAAGGGCCCCCAATTACTGTCGGTTCAGTTATTTGGTCAATAAAACTATAGAAATGAACGCAGTCATGAAAATCTTAGGCTTCAAATTCGAGCTCATTGTATTAAGATTTGTGAAGCTTTAGATTTTCATGGCTGCGTTCTTTTCTGTAGTTTTATTGAATGAATAATTGGTTTGCCAGTAACTGGAAGGCCGCAGGCACCCCAATTACTGAGGCCCAAGGTGAGAGGAATATAGAAATGAACGCAGTCATGAAAATCTTAGGCTTCAAATCCGAGCTCATTGTATTAAGATTTGTGAAGCTTTAGATTTTCATGGCTGCGTTCTTTTCTGTAGTTTTATTGAATGAATAATTGGTTTGCCAGTAACTGGAAGGCCGCAGGCACCCCAATTACTGAGGCCCAAAGTGAGAGGAATAGGAAAGATATCCAGATAAAGGGCTACTGATGTTCAAAATAAAATACGCCATAGGCCCACAATTCAGCCGAAGCACCGCAGATCTAGCAAAATCGGTGCGTAGCGCCGACCTTTTGCTAGTATCTACTATTACTGTTATTTTTTTTATATATTTTTTTTTTTATTTCTGACGAAGGTCGAGCTTGTTGCTTGTTGTTGCTTCACAGTTTTAACTTTGTGGTGCTAAATTCTTCCCAAGAAGATTTCTGTATTGAATTTTAGACATATTTCTAGTGAAAATAAAAGAAAGAGAAGAAACAGAGTCCATATTAGAGCAATTTAGCAGAGAGGAGGGCAATTCATTTTCAGAACTCCAACAAAGAGAGCAAGACAAAATTGCATATTTGTTTATAAAGATTTGTTTATAAAAAACGTCTGAACAGGTACAGTAGTTAGAACAACGTGAAAAAAGTGTTAGCAGCTGACGAGGAAGCTTCTAAACAGTGGCTGCATCCCCCAGCGCAGGACACGTCAACGCGAAGAAGCGACGTCAAACCAAAACATCAACGCGCTGGTGGCCAAACTTCCTCAAATCTCCGTGCAGCGGGCTGTCTACGGTTGGCTAGACTGGCAGTCGACGGCCTGTTGCGTGGCACGGTCAGAGTGCCGATCGGCTCCCGGGGCCGGACCTATTCTCAGCGTGCTATTTTTTCAATTACAGGGAACAATTGCGTGCTCCCCGAACTACTCTTACTCTCTGGCGACATTAAGACTAATCCAGGCCCCACTACAACTTACACATGTCACCATACACAAAGACATAGACACAATAGCACCATGAGACACATACAGAAGTATAATATTAACATATTACAGTACAACGTAGATGGCCTCACAAACAAAATCATGCAGCTTAGGGAATTCGTACACAAACAAAACATTCACATAGCACTTATACAAGAAACAAAACTAAAACGCACACACAAAACACCCACCATCCCTGACTTCACGGCGATCCGTCAAGATCGTACTGGGGGTAACGGGGGTGGACTCATCACTTACATACGTAAAAGCATTAGCTACACTGATGCTACCCAAAACATTACAAACACAATCCAAGCAGATAACACGATAGAAATACAGGCAGTTAACATTAAAACACGCGCAAAACACAACACCACACTAATCAACATTTACATCCCACCAGATAGTTCACCTCAGGTGCCAGCCAATTACAATCCACAGTTACACAATCTTGCCTCTCTCACTAATGTCATCTTAGGAGGAGACTTCAACGCCAAAGACACTAGTTGGTACCTGCACAACCAAAACAACACCAGAGGCGCCAACATAGCCACACAACTAAACAGCCTCTTCATTCTTAACAATACAGAAGAACATACACACATACCACATCAAGCAGGATACTCAAACTCCTCCCCAGACATAACATTCTGTTCCCCCTCACTAGCAACACATACACAATGGAGAACAGAAAAACAACTGTCATCAGACCACCTGCCCATCATCATTACAACACATTCTACACTCTGCCCCAACAGCCTTAGGCACACTTACAGAAATTACAAGAAAGCTGATTGGGAACAGTTCAAAATACAGACTGAGGAACAATTCACCACATTAAACAGCACACCCATCATAAACATCGATACAACACTCAAGACATTTAATCAGATTATCAATAATGCAAACAAATACATACCCAAGGGCAACATTAGGAAATACAACCCAAATTACACTAGAGAAATAGCCCACCTCATAAGGCAACGTAACAACCTCAAATATACACACAAACACCACACACAGAAGCCATAAAACAGCAGATACAACAGCTCAACACAGAAATAAACAACAAACTCAAAGGAAAACAAACAGAAACATTCAGGGAATTCATAACAACACTAAACCACTCCACAGATACATACAGGCTATACAAGACTATAAACAGCATTACCCACTCTAACAGCGGCATTCACACCTCACACGCGGCTATCTGTCGCAGCCAAAATAATATCCCAACATACACACAACAAGCTAACATTCTAGTTAATCACTACGCAAAGATAAGTCACTTAAACAGAGACAACAACCAGAAACATGCAGACAGACAAACAGCCAGACACAAGAAAACCTACAGACTCGACATGACCATTACACCCTTCAATACAGACCAGACCACCAAGATCATCAAAAACATTAAGAATTCGAAGGCTACTGGACCAGACAACATATCTAACATACACCTTAAACACTTGGGCCCACAAGGAATATTAGCTCTCACAAATATCAGCACATATTCATACCAACACTGTATTATTCCTGACATATGGAAACAAGGTAAAATTATTACACTACTCAAACCAAACAAAAATCCAACAGAACCAGCTTCCTATAGACCCATTACTTTACTATGCACACCTTCCAAAGTAACAGAAAGACTAATCTTACAAATCACCAACCCACACATACCACTATCGCCTACTCAACATGGATTCAGACCTCACCACTCAACCACGACATTACTCACTAACCTCACGCAGCACATCATGGATGGCATCAACTCCAGAAGACTAGCTCAACGTACACTATTAGCAACAATAGACATTAGTAAAGCATTTGATGCTATCCCACGCTTCCCTCTCATAAACAAAATACTCAACACAAACATGCACAATAACACCAAAAGGTGGCTGAGCAACTATCTCTCAGGAAGATACTCACATGTCACATTTAATGGCAAGTCATCCAAAAACAAGCTTTTTCCGAACGGGGTCCCTCAAGGCTCTGTTCTCTCACCAACACTCTTCAACTTATACATGCATGACATTCCAACACCCATAGATAACAAGCTTAGCTTATCATCATATGCAGATGATATCACTCTAACATCCACCCACAACAACATCGACACCGCTACAAATAACCTACAAACATACATAAACAGTATACAAGACTGGCTCACACACAATAGATCAAAGTAACGCCCACAAAATCAACCATCACCTTGCTTACAAGCAACACAAAAGAACACCAGGTAATTCCACAGCTTACACTAAACAACATCAACATTCCACACACTCACAGAACCAAAATACTTGGTGTCACATACAACACATCATTATCTTTTGCAAACCACATTCAGGACATTAAAACCAAATGTACGTCAAGAATTAACACGCTTAGGGTACTAACAGGCACAAACTTTGGACACCAGCAGGAAACAACATCACTCATATACAAACAATATATTCGCTCAGTTATGGACTATGCTAGCCCATGCTGGGCACCCATTATCTCAAACACACACATAAACACCTTACAAACAATACAAAACAACGCACTTCGTATCATTACAGGATGCACTCAAACAACACCAATAGAACACCTGCACACAGAAACAAAAATACTAAAAGTTAGGGAACATTTAGACATGAGGGGAACACAATTCATGGCAGCAGCGACAACTAACCCACAACACCCTTGCCACTACATGTACAATCATGCACCAACACCTCGCACCATTAAGGTAACACCAGAGAGATATTATAACGAAATACTCCATTCCATACCACGCCCCACAGACATCACACAGTACAGAAAACACACACACACACATCTAACCCACAAAGCACTGACACGACTCGGTCCGAATGCGGTCCTAGGTGCGAAGCCGCCACCCATTAACAGGTCAGAGATCAGCCTGAGCAGATCGGATCGAGTTAACTTAGCACGATTCCGATGTGGACATCACCCAAACTTCGGACATATAAACACAGACTAGACAACTCCATAGACGACACCTGCCACCTGTGCCAAGACACACCACAAACAATTGAACACATTATGACGGACTGTACCGCTCTAGCACAACAACGAACACAACACAACATCACTAGTGCGCTGAACCTCTGGTCCACTCCGGAGAGGGCGATCGGTTACCTGCGTGCCGCCGGCTTGCTCGATCAGGGTGGGCTGATCGGCTAAACAACAACAACAACAACTGTTATTTTTTATTTTTTTTATTTTATTGGGTTCAGAATCCCAGCTGAGCCGTGAACGGCCAAGCTCTGAAATGCCAGTTCAACCTACAGCACAAGTTAACCTAGACTAAAAACGTACGGATTTGGAGGTCCTATTAGGTCCTACCTCCGGGTTGCTGACTCGATGTGGGTCTACCTTAGGCCTCAGTTGCATAAAATTAAGATAAAAAACAAAAGGGGCATTATTTATGGTCTTCTTTCTAAACCTTGCAACAACACACAACCTGCACTATTGCGCGATGCAACAATCTTGTATCTAAACAACCAAACTGAATTGCAAGAGAGCTCTCGATAAGACCACACCCTGTAAGTGCCGCATTCAACAAACGAGTAGGAAGGACGCGCAGTGCCCCCAAAAAATGATGCCACAAGAGTCCAAAAATGCTAGCTCTAAATTAAGTGAATTTTTCACTAACCTTACAATTATGAGATGGATATATATATACACATCTTAACTTAATATATACAAGCAATGCTGCATCAATCAGCTTAGTCATCATATCGCCTTGGGACAACAATGGCTCGTCCTCTTTTAGATTTTCGAACACTCCCCACCGAAGAGGCATTATTGTCAATACCTTCTGCAAATTTAGCCAAGCCTTCTCCATGAGGTTGTAACTCAAATGTTTCATCTTGACTATCCGTGTTTTTGCTGATTTCTAAAGCATAGAGTTTTTGTATAGGTCTCTCTAATTTTCCTCCGAAGTCTTTAACAGTGCAGACCTAACTAAATTGTCTTTGCCAACAAACAACTCTTCAATTATGCCAAGCTTCCAGCATTGCCTTGGTCTTTCATCCACAATCACTACCACTTCTCCCACCTTGATACAATTTGCATTGGAGCCCTTTACATTGCCTGATGGGTAATAATTGAGTTCTGGCAAGTATTCTATCTGCCACCTCTTCCATTACTGATCTTGCAGCTCTTCAAGGTACTTGAACCTTCTCGTTAACTCTTCTTGAGTACTCTGGATAGGCTGTAAGTCTTCTGGCAAACTGGGGCTTGATGTTAATCGTTTACCACAAAGAAAATGATTTGGTGTCAATGGCTCTGCATCCTGCATACTGTTATAAACAAAGTTGACAGGCTTGCTGTTTACCATTGCTTCTACTCCACACAAAACAGTGCAGAATTCTTCTTTGCTCAAGTGAGCATTAGCTAAAAGTTTCTTTAATGGACACTTTACACTTCTCTTTAGCCTTTCCAAAAATCCTCCCCACCATGGTGCTCTCTCAACAATAAACTCCCACTGTACCCCATGGTGCTCTCTCAACAATAAACTCCCACTGTACCCCATGGTGTGAAAGGTAGGATTGGAATCCCTCCTCTTTTAGCAAGGACCAAACTACTTGGAGTTCCTTTGCAGCCCTTTTGAAGGTTTTTGCATTATCCGATATGATTTTATTTGGAAACCCCTTCTGTTCACAAACCTTTTAAAGGCCAAAAGAAATACATCACTACGTAAGTTGCTTACCAACTCCAAATGGATTGCTCTGGTGGTAGCACATTTGAAAAGACATATATAACCTTTGTTAGACTCCCCTTGCTCATACACATAGAGTGGACGTGCGAAGTTTACTCCCACTACATCAAATGCGGCAGTATAGACACACCGTTCTCTTAGAAGTGGAGCCACCTTTACATAATAGTGCTTTGCACTCCAACACTCGCAAACCACACATTTATGCAAGACCTTT
This sequence comes from Bathynomus jamesi, assembly GCA_023014485.1. Taxonomy (NCBI): domain Eukaryota; kingdom Metazoa; phylum Arthropoda; class Malacostraca; order Isopoda; family Cirolanidae; genus Bathynomus; species Bathynomus jamesi. Next base: position 1,230,729 of record JAJOZX010000658.1, on the reverse strand, counting down.
TTTACTACTTGTCTAATTTTGGGAATCCAAAACTGTTGTCTGATCTCTATTATCACTTCTCTAACTCCAGCATGTTACAACTTATGATGAGTATCCAGGATCAAAAGTTCCACAAAGTACCCCCCCCAGAAGGTAGCAAAATTGGAGGTCTTTTCTCCTCTGGAAGCCCAGAAAACTGTAATGTACCTCCTACTCTCAATAAGTCCTGATCCAAAAACACATCCAAACCCTTGAGAGCAGAATGTGTTGGTAGAACCTGTAATGGACTGCTGGTGAGCAATTCCCTCTCTTCACCAAATTTTTCCTTCTGCACATATACCACCCAGTATTACCTGGCTTGCTTTATCTCCTTACTGTTCAGAATTCCTTCCCTTCTTGTTTCTCCCTTAATGTTGTTTGTAAATCTATATATCCATGCTGTCACTCTTCACAACCTTTTCAGACTGCTAATGTCCTCAAGCCTCAATATGGGGTCCTGCTGCATAACTTGACAACTGTTCACAGTGCATTGCCTCATTTCACTCACCCATTCTTCTTCAGCCTGGCATTCTCCTACAATAGGCTCATTAGGAAGCTAATTTTCACTTCCAAGTTTTAGCCACTCTGGCCCATTCCACCACAAACTTGACTGTGCAAGATCTTTCACTGAAATTCCTCGTATTGGTAAATCAGCTGGGTTTTGGGTGCCTGGACAATGCTTCCATTGCTTTGGATCTGTGTGTGCTTGAATTTCCTCCACCTATTGGCAACAAATGGGTCCTATTTCCTTGCCTGGCTTCTTAACCAGTGCCAAACTATAGTGGAGTCTGTCCAATAATAGCTTGGAATTTCATAAGGGGCCAAAGACTTTTGCACTGTAACTGCACCCATCAATTCCAACCTTGGAATACAAAGCTTTTTCAAAGGTGCTACTCTGCTCTTTGCAGCAACCAACCTGCAACTTACTTCCTCTTTGAATGTGCCTCTTATATAAATACAAGTTGCATAGGCTTCCTCACATGCATCACAAAAGATGTGCAGCTCCAAATTGTCTGGACTATTGTTCAACTGTCCAAAGTACCATCTTGGGAATTCAATGTCTCCAAGATGTGCCAATTCTTTGCAACAATATTTCCACCTTACCACAATATGATCAGTTAACTCTTGGTCCCAACAAAGTCCAATTTCCCAGAGTCTCTGAAACCAAATTTTTTACTTTATTACAAATGGAGCCAGGAATCCAAGAGGATCAAAGACCTTCGAAGCCAAACTAAGAGCTGTACGTTTTGTTCACCTTGTCTCATCCTCAGCCAGCTCTACTAAAGATTTCCCATTGAAGGTAAACAAATCCTCTCCTTCCTGCCAAACAATGCCAAGCACCTTTGTGTATATTGCCCATAACTCTTTCATACCGAAATGAAAATACGACAACTTATCTAATATACTATATATATGTATATGTAACAGTTTTTTTGCGCACACCTACAGGTCGCTACAATTGGTGTAGAACAATGCGGTTTTCACCATTCGATGCGTCTTTTTATTGTGCAGTGCCCATGCTAAAAAAAAATTCCCGAACATAAATCCTGCCCCCCCCTTTTAGGGGTACAGTTCTTCCCATTTCTTCATTTTTAATCATAATTTTGGCACAAAATGGGGGAGGGGTGGGGTAATGGGGGAGGGGGTGGGATTAATGGGGAAACTCAGAAAAATAGATGCGATATATATATGTAACCAAAAAAAATTAAAGTAAATCCTTTGCAAGGTGCCAGCCCCCTTCCCCCCTTGGGGGTAATGAGGGAAGGGTGGGGGTAAATGGGGGAGAGGGGTGGGGTAATGGGGGAGGGGGTGGGGTTAATGGGGAAACTCAGAAAAAAAATTATAACCAACATCGATTCCGGTCAGGAAGATCATGCTTATCACAACTAATGGAACACTATAACAATATTATTGATGCACTCGAAACAATGACTGTCGGTTCAGTTATTTGGTCAATAAAACTATAGAAATAAACGCAGTCATGAAAATCTTAGGCTTCAAATCCGAGCTCATTGTATTAAGATTTGTGAAGCTTTAGATTTTCATGGCTGCGTTCTTTTCTGTAGTTTTATTGAATGAATAATTGGTTTGCCAGTAACTGGAAGGCCGCAGGCACCCCAATTACTGAGGCCCAAGGTGAGAAGAATAGGAATGATATCCAGATAAAGGGCTACTGATGTTCAAAATAAAATACGCAGTAGGCCCACAATTCAGCCGAAACACCGCAGATCTAGCAAAATCGGCGCGTAGCGCCGACCTTTTGCTAGTATCTACTATTAAGTAGTACTGTTATTTTTTATTTTTTTTATTTTATTGGGTTCAGAATCTCAGCTGAGCCGTGAACGGCCAAGCTCTGAAGGGCCAGTTCAACCTACAGCCCAAGTTAAGCTAGACTAAAAACTTACGGACTTGGAGGTCCTATTAGGTCCTACCTCCTGGTTGCTGACTCGATGTGGGTCTACCTTAGGCCTCAGTTGCATAAAATTAAGAAAAAAATCAAAAGGGGCACCATTTATGGTCTTCTTTCTAAACCTTGCAACAACACACAACCTGCACTATTGCACAATGCAACAATCTTGTATCTAAATAACCAAACTGAATTGCAAGAGAGCTCTCTATAAGACCACACCCTGTAAGTGCCGCATTCAACAAACGAGTAGGAAGGGCGCGCAGTGCCCCTAAAAAATGATGCCACAAGAGTCCAAAAATGCTAGCTCTAAATTAAGTGAATTTCTCACTAACCTTACAATTATGAGATGGATATATATATATATATATATATATATCAGTGTTGGGCACTAAAGCGTTAATCCGATAACAGTTAATGAACGAAGTTAACTTTTTTTAACGGACTATTAACGGAAGTTAATTTCCATTTATCGTTATCGGACCAGTTAACTTCCGATAACTCGATATTTAGTCTGTTAAAGTCCGTTAACACGTTAACTGCGAGGAGGAGTCATTCATGGAAGATCACCGCTCCGCGAATGAATTCAAACCGCCATAACTTCAGTCTGCCAATTCCGTCCTCTGCCGCAGTGGAACGGCTCTTCTCTCTCGGCAAGGACATCCTGAGGCCCAAGAGGTCAAGACTGGCAGTTGGGCCTAACTTTGAGAAGTTGGTCTTTCTGAAGGGCAACCAGCACATTGTGTCAGTCTTTAATAAATGTGCCTAAAATTTAATTTTACCTTTCAGTTCCCGCCATAATAATTCCCTGGTAAATTAAAATTTAGTTAATGGTTAGTGGTTACAAGGGTTTCAAAACATGTAATCAGTACATTTTTTATTAAAAATAAAAAATAAAAGTTATTAAGCAAAAAAGTTGCAAAACTTGATAAAAATACAGTTAAATACCTATTTATTGTTGGATTTTGCATAAATAAACATTTTCTATGGGTTTTAAACCTTTTTTCCTTGATTTTTTTAAATGTTAGTAAAGAAATAGTTATCGTTAACGGATTATCGTTAACTTCCGTTAACTTTGTAGTAAAATTATCGGATTATCGTTATCGGAGTTAAAAATTGGGGTTAACGGATTATCGTTATCGAAGTTAACTTTTTGGTTAACGGTGCCCACCACTGATATATAATCTTAACTTAATATATACAAGCAATGCTGCATCAATCAGCTTAGTCATTATATCGCCTTAGGACAACAATGGCTCTTCCTCTTTTAGATTTTCGAACACTCCCCACCGAAGAGGCATTATTGTCATTACCTTATGCAAATTTAGCCAAGCCTTCTCCATGAGGTTGTAAGTCAAATGTTTCATCTTGACTATCCGTGTTTTTGCTGATTTCAAAAGCATAAAGTTTTTGTATAGGTCTCTCTAATTTTTCTCCTGAAGTCTTTACCAGTGCAGACCTAACTAAATTGTCTTTGCCAACAAACAACTCTTCAATTATGCCAAGCTTCCAGCATTGCCTTGGTCTTTCATCCACAATCACTACCACTTCTCCCACCTTGATACAATTTGCATTGGAGCCCTTTACATTGCCTGATGGGTAATAATTGAGTTCTGGCAAGTATTCTATCTGCCACCTCTTCCATAACTGACCTTGTAGCTCTTCAAGGTACTTGAACCTTCTGGTTAACTCTTCTTGAGTGCTCTGGATAGGCTGTAAGTCTTCTGGCAAACTGGGGCTTGATGTTAATCGTTTACCACAAAGAAAATGATTTGGTGTCAATGGCTCTGCATCCTGCATACTGTTATAAACAAAGGTGATAGGCCTGCTGTTTACCATTGCTTCTACTTCACACAAAACAGTGCAGAATTCTTCTTTGCTCAAATGAGCATAGCTAAAAGTTTCTTTAATGGACACTTTACACTTCTCATTAGCCTTTCCCAAAATCCTCCCCACCATGGTGCTCTCTCAACAATAAACTCCCACTGTACCCCATGGTGTGAAAGGTAGGATTGGAATCCCTCCTCTTTTAGCAAGGACCAAACTACTTGGAGTTCCTTTGCAGCCCTTTTGAAGGTTTTTGCATTATCCGATATGATTTTATTTGGGAAACCCCTTCTGTTCACAAACCTTTTAAAGGCCAAAAGAAATACATCACTACGTAAGTCGCTTACCAACTCCAAATGGATTGCTCTGGTGGTAGCACATTTGAAAAGACATGTATAACCTTTGTTAGACTCCCCTTGCTCATACACATAGAGTCGACCTGCGAAGTTTACTCCCACTACATCAAATGCGGCAGTATAGACACACCGTTCTCTTAGAAGTGGAGCCACCTTTTCATAATAGTGCTTTGCACTCCAACACTCGCAAACACACATTTATGCAAGACCTTTTTTACTACTTGTCTAATTTTGGGAATCCAAAACTGTTGTCTGATCTCTATTATCACTTCTCTAACTAACTCCAGCATGTTACAACTTATGATGAGTATCCAGGATCAAAAGTACTACAAAGTACCCCCCAGAAGGTAGCAAAATTGGAGGTCTTTTCTCCTCTGGAAGCCCAGAAAACTGTAATGTACCTCCTACTCTCAATAAGTCCTGATCCAAAAACACATCCAAACCCTTGAGAGCAGAATGTGTTGGTAGAACCTGTAATGGACTGCTGGTGAGCAATTCCCTCTCTTCACCAAATTTTTCCTTCTGCACATATACCACCCAGTATTACCTGGCTTGCTTTATCTCCTTACTGTTCAGAATTCCTTCCCTTCTTGTTTCTCCCTTAATGTAGTTTGTATATCTATATACCCATGCTGTTACTCTTCACAACCTTTTCAGACTGCTAATGTTCTCAAGCCTCAATATGGGGTCCTGCTGCATAACTTGACAACTGTTCACAGTGCATTTTCTCATTTCACTCACCCATTCTTCTGTAGCCTGGCATTCTCCTACAGTAGGCTGATTAGAAGGCTAATTTTCACTTCCAAGTTTTAGCCACTCTGGCCCATTCCACCACAAACTTGACTGTGCGAGATCTTTCACTGAAATTCCTCGTGTTGTTAAATCAGCTGGGTTTTGGGTGCCTGGACAATGCTTCCATTGCTTTGGATCTGTGTGTGCTTGAATTTCCTCCACCCTATTGGCAACAAATGGGTTCCATTTCCTTGCCTGGCTTCTTAACCAGTGCCAAACTATAGTGGAATCTATACAATAATAGGTTGGAATTTCATAAAGGGCCAAAGACTTTTGCACTGTAACTGCACCCATCAATTCCAACCTTGGAATACAAAGCCTTTTCAAAGGTGCTACTCTGCTCTTTGCAGCAACCAACCTGCAACTTACTTCCTCTTTGAATGTGCCTCTTATATAAATACAAGTTGCATAGGCTTCCTCACATGCATCACAAAAGATGTGCAGCTCCAAATTGTCTGGACTATTGTTCAACTGTCCAAAGTACCATCTTGGGAATTCAATGTCTCCAAGATGTGCCAATTCTTTGCACCAATTTTCACCTTACTACCATATGATCAGTTAACTCTTGGTCCCAACAAAGTCCAATTTCCCAGAGTCTCTGAAACCAAATTTTTTACTTTATTACAAATGGAGCCAGGAATCCAAGAGGATCAAAGACCTTCGAAGCCAAACTAAGAGCTGTACGTTTTGTCCACCTTGTCTCATCCTCAGCCAGCTCTACTAAAGATTTCCCATTGAAGGTAAACAAATCCTCTCCTTGCTGCCAAACAATGCCAAGCACCTTTGTGTCTATTGCCCACAACTCTTTCATACTGAAATGAAAATACGACAACTTATATCTACTATTACTGTTATTTTTAATTTTTTTTTTTTTATTGGGTTCAGAATCCCAGCTGAGCCGTGAACGGCAGAGCTCTGAAGGGCCAGTTCAACCTACGGCCCAAGTTAAGCTAGACTAAAAACTTACGGACTTGGCGGTCCTATTAGGTCCTACCTCCTGGTTGCTGACTCGATGTGGGTCTACCTTAGGCCTCAGTTGCATAAAATTAAGAAAAAAATCAAAAGGGGCACCATTTATGGTCTTTCTAAACCTTGCAACAACACACAACCTGCACTATTGCACGTGCAACAATCTTGTATCTAAACAACCAAACTGAATTGCAAGAGAGCTCTCGATAAGACCACACCCTGTAAGTGCCGCATTCAACAAACAAGTAGGAAGGACGCGCAATGCCCCCAAAAAATAGTGCCACAAGAGTCCAAAAATGCTAGCTCTAAATTAAGTGAATTTCTCACTAACCTTACAATTATGAGATGGATATATATACGTCTTAACTTAATATATACAAGCAATGCTGCATCAATGAGCTTAGTCACCATATAGCCTTGGGACAACAATGGCTTTTCCTCTTCTAGATTTTCTAACAATTACAAATTACGATTACCATTCTATATACCACTTTTTATCTCTCGGAAAGTAATGAAAAGTTGTACTGTTTCCTCTAATGTGTATGTTATTGCAACCGTCAGAAGCACAATATGCAAACAAATCCTGAACCTAATCCGAAATTAGCAGCCATTCCAGACTGATATTCGCCCACTTTAACTTCATAATTAATGCTTCTAAATGAGACTGAGATACTTGTGAATGAGAATTGTAGTTTGTAATGTTCACGTGAGAGAGCGCTGCGAGTCAACTTTAGTGTCAATGTTTATGAATGAAATGAGGATTTCGGAGAAGACACGGAAGACAGCTACGAGGCTCTGGTTCTGGAAAGTCTTCTGTGACCTATTCTCTGCTGTTCATCCCTGGAATATTTTTAATCTGAATTGTTATGTAAAATAATCCCTCTTAAGTTCAGAAGGTACAGGGTGTACACAGTCCTTTCGCGATTATAAACTTTAATTACATGAAATCCAAAGAAGACACAGTAATGCTTTGTTTTGCATGTTGTTGGATAACTCACCAAGTTTATTATGTTTCTCATTAAATCTCAACATGTCTGCCGTTAGTTACACGTAGCACATCCAAGCGAAATTCGAGTTGACACCGTACTTTCGCTAGCATATCTCTCGTGGCACTACTAATGGCATCGCAAATCTTTGCACGAAGTGTATCAATGTCAGCAACAGGAGTAGGGTACATACAATGGCGTATCGAGGGGGGCAAAGGGGGCACGTGTCATGGGCGCCGGTTTTTGAGGGGTGCCAAGTCGGCCGAGCGAGCAATTTTTTTTAGCATGACTTTTGCGTTTTTTATATCCGCGGCCGGGAGGCAAGTTTGGACACGTATCATAACCACAGACAGGGGTATTACTACTAGTAGGAATGATAATAATAAGGAGCAAGTGTAGTTTACATCCCCCTGTGGTGCCTAGTGTAGTTTACGTTTTCCTACATTATCCTAGTGTAGTTTGACTTCCCCAACTTTGTCCGCGTATACCTAATTAAATAAAGCGTTAAAACTAACGAAAATATTACGACTTAACCTAACCAATCGGCAATATATATATATATATATATACAGGGTGGGCCGTAAGTTTCCATACATAGGAAAAATTAAACGTTTGTTTTTATGTTTCAGATACCATAAGAATATGCGTTTGACGAAAGAGCAACGAATTGAAATCATACTGATGGCTGGGTCGGGAAGCAGTCGCATGGTTGCAATGAACTTTAACAGACAACATGGAACGAACATCACACACTGGCTGAGTCCGACGAAGATGCAAGGTGCCGGTAAAGTGATGGTGTGGGCCGGGATATGGGGTGACAGAATTATTGGACCAATTTTTGTCAGTGGAAATCTTAATGCCGAAAGGTATCTTAACATGTTGCAAGAAGAGATTTTCCCATCCCTGCTAAACGAGGAAGGTAACTTCCCAGTTTACTTCCAGCAAGATGGAGCTCCACCTCATTATGGTCTTCACGTGCGTCGGTATTTGGATCAGCAGCAGTTTCCGGATGCTTGGATTGGTCGGCGTGGTCCTGTGGAGTGGCCTCCCAGATCCCAGATCTCACCCCCCTTGATTTCTATCTTTGGGGGCACTTGAAGGCCATGGTGTATCAGGAAAAGATACGAGACATAAATCATCTAAAGGAACGTATCACCAACGCCATTACAAGCATAACGTCAACTGTGCTAATGCGTGTTCATCAACAGTGGGGAACACGTATTGAAATGTGTTTTCAAAACAATGGCAACCATGTAGAGCATATTATATAAATAAAAATGGTTGTCCATAAAAAAATGTTTATTTTTCCTATGTATGGAAACTTACGGCCCACCCTGTATATATATATATATATATATATATTATATATATATATATATATATATATATATATATATATATATTGACGATTGGTTAGGTTAAGTCGTAATATTTTCGTTAGTTTTAACGTTTTATTTGATGGATTCATTTAAAAAATGTCTCCTAAAGATCCTAGTGTAGTTTACGTTCCCCAACTTTGAACTGAACTAGTGTAGTTTGTGTCCCCCTTTGCGTCAGGGGGACGTAAACTACACTTGCTCAAATAATAATAATAATAATAATAATAATAATAATAATGTTTATTTCTGGTAAAAAAAAGGATCACCTGAAGATCAGGTCCCCCAGCCTTTTCTAGTTAGCCTTATAAGGCTAACTAGTGCGTCTTAGTTAATCCTAGTTATACGTGATATTTTCGTTAGTTAGCCTTATAAAGCTAATTAAAGAAGGCTGGGGCCCTGATCTTCAGGTGATCCCAAAAAAAAATTAACATTTGATTTATTGATAAAAACTGGTACATATAGAAACAAATTGATACATACAGTACATGCTAATATAGCAAATGTATCAAAAGAAGTGTATTAAATAAAATCGTTAAAAAAATAGAGAAATATGATGTGCATTGCCTGAAGAGACTGAGAACATCAACTTTGATTATGTCATTGACCATTTTGCTGCGGCAAAAGCTCTGAAAATTCAAATGTGATTTGCTTACCACATGCTTGTTTTGTTGATAAAAATAAAACCGAAAAGATGAAGGCAAAATTGAATCTGTGCAAAATCTGATTTTTCAAGTTTTTGTTCATTACTTTGGCATTCTACAGTATTTTCAAGTTTTCATGAAGACAGTGATTTATGTAGTACAATAAAAAAGGTTAAAATAACCGATAATCTTGTTAATCTACCTTGAAAATAGGTGTTTAAAATAATTGAAAACAGGGTTCAGATTGCATGAAATCGACTCTTCTTAGTCAAAATTTTCCCGGAGGAGGGCCCCTCGGACCTCCCGCCTTGGCGCCTGCCTAATTCGGGAGCGAGGGACGCCATTCTGTACCCTTGCCCTTGGGCACCACGAATCCTCGCTACGCCACTGGGTACATAAAATCCGTAACATATACCCACAGGAAGAAGTACAGGGGCGTGATATCGGGGGATTGTGGAGGTCATGGCACAGGCCCGTCGCGCCCAATTTATCTTCCGGGAAAAGTGGTGTTCAAGAACTCCCGCACTAACAAACCCCAATGTGGAGGCGCACCGTCATGCTATAAATTGATGGATGGTTGAAGGTCTTCCAAGTCGAGGTTACAAAGAACTCGAGCGTGTCCAGCTAGTCGCGGATTTTGACTCCGAAAACCAAACAACACATTTTGTCAAATATCATCGTTTAAATGGCTCTATGTTTATTGATATTAATCACTGTAATAGTTTTATTTTCTGTAATTCTCTCCTTTGAGGTGAGAGACAGCCAAGAATCAAGGCTACAGTGGTTCAACACTTAAGTTGTAACATGGAACTTATTAATACAAAACAATTATATGCATTTATGATGCTGCCTCAATACAAAACATTCTTCGTTTCTAAATAATACAGTATTTCTCTCAGTGACTCTTTATTACTATAGCAGTGTTGCTGATCTAGAAATAGAATTTGTTCTGGATATAACAATGCCATACCAGTAGTATCCATTCAGCTGTCGTCATTTGCCAATTGGAAGGTATTCTAAGCAGTGACGTATGAGACCTACAGATACCCATCAATCTGATAATATTATAATGTTATTAAAATTTAATATGCATCAAAACATTGTTTTTTCATTCATAAACCGCCTATATATATATATATATATATATATATATATATATATATATATATATATATATATATATATATATCAGGGTTTTGCTCTCTCTTTGTTATATCACTAAATAATATCTGAATCTATGTTCAATATTAAATGTAAATAAGTAAATTAATCAATTTGGAATTTGCTCAGGGCGCAATAATGCCGACCAACGGCTCTGTTTTTATACATCGTTCCGGATGACAGGCTTGCCAACACCATGAATACTGTTATCACGTCCGAAGGTCTTTTTTTCAGTTTTTACAAGACCATTTTTTATTCACTTCATTGACATCCCCCTTGTTAATATATATCCCCTGCTTGAATTTATATTTAATTATTCGTTTATATTTCCTTAATAATATGTAAACCAAAATGATGAATGGAAACAATTATGTTCTAAAGACATTTGGCAATGAGTCACCAACCAATCAACGCTCACTCACTAAACATTCATTCATAAAATGTTACAACAGTTTGTAGTACACACAACAAATATATGCCAGGTGTCGCTATCTGTTCTCAAGCGTGTCCTAAGAATAATGAGCGCAACTGTAGCCTACTGCATATACAATAGCATAATGATACAATTGTTTCGATATAGCACTACAGCTATCAAAGGTAGACAAATTATTCTGGATTATTAGAATGTATTTGATCATGTCTTTGTATGCCCATCCAGGATAAAACAGCAAAACTGAATCTAAAGGGGCATCTCAAACTTTCAAAGATGTATGAGAGTGCGTTCGTCAAGTGTTTGGTAATGAAGAAATCGTTGTTTCGAGAGAAATTGTGTCAAAGGTTATAACAGAGCATGAAAGACTCCTAATAAAATACAAAATATAATAGTGAACAAAAAACAAAACTGACGGAACGCAACAGTTCATCAATGCTGGACTATCAAGGACTGTCAGGTGGAAAACGAAGGTGAGTACAGAGCATCACAGTGGTCTCCAACAATCAGTATTTGTTAAAAGAAATGGATTGGGGCTGCGCAAAATACGATATAATAATGGGTCCAGGGGAATAACCAATAATAGATATTATGGACGGGACCACAGCCCATTCTTTGTCTTATTATATTTTGATGCTGTATTCCGGTGCTAGTGTCTCCGAGCAACTGATACAATGAGCAAACCAACATATTATTATGTCAAAATATTAGTATTTCAGTGATAAAAAACAGCCGATCATGGGAACCTTTACCCATTTGCAGAGTTGGGGTAGTAGTGAAGTAGATATACTTAAGTAGCGTTTTCGAGAATGTACTTTCTAGAAAGTACATTTTTTTTTAATACTTTTACTCAAACTTAAGTACAATCTTGGGAAAAATTTTGTACTTTAAATTAAGTACAATGTTGCGAAAATCTGAAAAATACGAAGTAACAAAACAGCTGTATGCTTGAAAATTTCATTCAGAATTGGTAAACAAATTCTGGAAAAACCCGCTTTCAATCTGCCACCTCTCAATATCAGGTATTGAGAGGGGGAAGACACCGAAACCGGATTATTCCAGATTTTGTTTACCAAAACATTTGGGTTTCATTAACCAATCAGAAGAGTCATTCAGTACAGTATTTTAAGGTACCCAATCACTTTTTCGGTAGCTGATGACGTCACTTGTTTCACGCATGCGCGCTCTTCTCCATTTCTGCTCGTACAGTCGTACTGTAGACTTAGAAATTGGAAGTCAGTGTACTTGAGTAGCTAGCTATATCCTATAAATAATCGGATGTCGAGTATGTCGGAGGTTGTCGGCTCTTTTTCAAACTCAGAAAATAGTGATTGCCATCCTTGGCCGTATCTGGGACAACTTTTTAAATTTAAGAATATTGTGGGTTCAAGTGTACACCAACAGTGTTTACTCTGTTTACCACAAGTGGTGAAAGTGACAGCCTACATAACATCGCTATTAAATCTACGCAAACATGTGGAAGTAAGTTTAGCTTAGACTCTTGTCATATACTGTATATATACAGTATATATATATATAAAATAATATAATATATAATAATAAAATAATAAAAATAAAATAATAAAATAATTATTAGGTAAATCGTTGACTAGGCCTATAGTTTCATTAAGATCTGGAAGCTAATTGGTCAATTTTAATTATGCGAGAATATCTTCTACCCTCTCTAACCAAAAGTGAAATGAATGTAAATATTCAATATAACCTTTTACTCATTTATAAAACCTTTATTTATATGAAAAGTTATTATTTATATATATATATGTTACGCCCAAACATCGAAATCGCTCAGTGAGCGAAAAAAACAGCCACAACGCGTTGTGGATGCACCTAAGTGACCACACACCGATGTTAGATATTTTTTCACTTCATGGCCGTTCTCAAACAACCGCAACGCGTTGTGAACGATTCGGATATGACCACAACGCGTTGTGGACGATTTGAAACGACCACACACCGATGTCTTTCATCAAACTCTATTTAAACACGACGTATATTGAAATGATATAAGCACGACGTATATTTATCGACGTATTCACCGATTAAAAAGCAAAGTTAAGCAAATATGCTAGAAAGAAGATAGTCCTTTAAAAAATGATTATCAATAATTTTCCCGAAGGTTTCGATTAATTTTAAGCAACTTTAGAATGAGACGTAAATGTAAAAATTAACCAACTGGTTAGGTTAATTGAATGCCCGGTTAGGTCAACTGAGTGCCTGGTTAGGTCAACTGAATGCCCGGTTAGGTTAATTGTACGTCCTTGATGATTGGTTAGGTTAAGCTGTGATATTTTCGTTAGTTTTAACGAAAATATCCAGGGCTGTGGAGTCGGAGTCAGGAGTCGGAGTCGTGGAGTCGGTCAATTTTGAGTGGAGTCGGAGTCGGAGTCGGAAGTGCATAGTTGGATGGAGTCGGAGTCGGAGTCGGTGCAAATCCTTCAATTATAACCATAGCAGCCTAGGCCTAGGCCTAGCTCAATTTTATGAATAAAATAGATTAATAATAAGGAAATTTACAAATTTTGTACTAGCAACCCTAAATCTTTTTCAGATTTTTAGATTTCAATTTGATAATTTTGATAAGCATCACTGAAAGAAGATTTAATGGAAGCGATCCTTTTTTTAAGAACAAATTCAGTTTAGGTTAGTACATTTTGTTACGGATGTTTATAATAATACAAAAACATCTTATTAATTTGCTAAACCGATAATAATCTTATTTTGTTTAAGTTTCAATCAGTTTGTATTTTGGGATTTATTGTAATTTTTTAATACAGAGAAAAAAAGCCATTAAGGCATAGTTACAGCCACTAAGTAACCTGATGAGTCATGTGGTGGTGACGAAATGCCTTGTTTATGAATCTCCATTAGCCTAATAAAGCTAATCGTAATCAATTTGGCCTTAACATTCCGTCGGAGTCGTAATTATACAAGTTAGATTTCTGGAGTCGGAGTCGGAGTCGGAATGTTAAAATTTTTGGAGTCGGGGATCTTTTCCATTTGGCGGCAGGCGGTTTTTTTTAACCAAATTTTCACCAGTAATACTTTTTTGTGTACTAAATACGAATCTAACATTCTTTTTTGAGAGAAATGAAAGGAAAATATCGAAAAAAAAAAGATTTTAAATACGAACTACTTTATACGGCGTACGAAAGGGAAATATTTATTTGAAATCAGCTATATCCTTTAATATTTTTCTAAATATATCTTCGTTTTCATTACGCTTCCGCCAAATAAATTCGCATCATTTGTATAATTTAGGTCTCGGGAGTACGGGGGCAGAGCCCCCGTAAAGATCACGCATCACAAATTGATCGGTATCGGGTTATATTTTTTATTTTTGAATTTCCGACGCTAAAATGTCGTTCAATCGATCAATTTGTGATGCGTGATCTTTACGGGGCTCCGCCACCGTACCCCCGAGACCTAATATACAAATGATAATGTAATAACATATTCATGTTAGGTAAGGTTAGGTTAGGTTAATTAATACCAAAATACATTTTCCTAGTAATATTTGAGGTGTTTTGCTTAGATTTTGACCTCCATTTCCCTTGAAAATGGGCCAAACTTCAAAGTACTATAGCTTTGTTGGATCTCATTTCCGACGGAAATGGAGGTCATATTTGAACAAATCACATCAATACTACTAGAAAAATGTATTTTGGTGTGTAAAATGACTGAGTTACTTAAAACACATAATTACCGAAAAAATTTCACTGCATCTTCTTCTGATATAATATTCACAAAAATCCACTATAAATTATAATTCACGTCCATGATTTACTCGTATTTCCAGAAACAATAATGAATCGCGCGGAATGCTTAATCATATCGAGTTGCCATAATTATTCTACAGATTTTGGAATAATTAAATTTATATAAACAAATAATTAATATTCATAAAATAATTAATATAATATAAATTAATAAATTATTATATAATACAATACTATAATTATATTATTGCAAAAATATATAGAAATTCGCAGTGTAAATAGTTCGTGCGCTGTATAAAGTAGTTCGTATTTAAAATCTTTTTTTCGATATTTTCCTTTCATTTCTCTCAAAAAAGAGTGTTAGATTCGTATTTAGCACACCAAAAAGTATTACTGGTGAAAATTTGGTTAAAAAAAACCGCCTGCCGCCAAATGGAAAAGACCCGGAGTCGGAGTTGGAGTCGGCAAATTTTATCACCGACTCCACAGCCCTGAAAATATCACGACTTAACCTAACCAATCGTTAAGGGCGTACAGTTGACCTAACCGGGCATTCCATTAACCTAACCGGGCATTCAATAATATTCCCGTAGGTTTCGATTAATTTTAAGCAACTTTTACCAAATAATTTTTTCTCTCGAGGAGCCATTTCCGTGTTTTAGGGTGACACAGACAGAGCATTTTATATGGTGTGTGGTCGTTTCAAATCGTCCACAACGCGTTGTGGTCATGTCCGAATCGTCCACAACGCGTTGTGGTCATGTCCGAATCGTCCACAACGCGTTGTGGTTGTTTGAGAACCGCCACGAAGCGAAAAAATATTTAACATCGGTGTGTGGTCACTTAGGTGCATCCACAACGCGTTATGGCTGTTTTTTTCGCTCACTGAGCGATTTCGATGTTTGGGCGTAACATATATATATGGACGATTTGAAGTGACGCAACACTTATGCAAGATATGGGAGTTGCAAATACGCAAAAAAAATGCCGATACCACCACCCTCAAAGGAACGCAACGAGTGAACAGAAAAAACGAGCATCAAAGAAGAGTGCCAATTTTTTAGACGCAGCCAACACATTTCAGCTGCGAAATACTATCCAGCAATTACAAAACCAACTGACAAATATAAATATAGGAATTCGAGAGCCGGACAGAAGGTACGAACAAAGGCACTTCATGCGTTATCGGGACAACAGGAACCGACAAAGATAAAAAGAGGTAAATTCTCAGAGGACCACAAGGCAACGAAACCGGCACCCTCATTGGAAAACAAATCGGAACCACCTGTATGCGAAAAAGAAAGAGAAAAAATAAAAATAATCCTAGCCAACATACAAGGCCTTAAATGAAACCATTCCACGAACAAAGTTGTATACCTGAAAGGACTCGTGCAAGAAGCCGGAGCAGACTTTGCATGCCTCACGGAAACTCATCTAAAGGACTGCCAGGCGAACTGTGAAAATTGTGAGTCCTGTATTGACAAAAAAGAAATACAAATTGACAACTATAACATCCTTCGAGCCGACAGAACAGTGAGACGTAAAGGAGGATGTGCTATTTACACACGCGAAAGGCACATAGCAGAAATGGCTATAAGTACCTCAAACAACTACATAGAATGTGTAGCAGCAAAAATTGAAAAATTAAATATGGTACTAATTGTAATGTACAGACCCCCAAACACGCCAACCTCAAAATTTTCAGATTCTATTACAGAGGTAAGAAAATTGGTAAAAGATTTACACTCTCCAACTCCAAATATTTTTCTCTGTGGTGATTTTAATTTCCCATTCATGAAATATAAAAGGATAGGAAAAAATATATGTATACACCAGGAAAAGGGGGCACACGAGAAGACCAGGAGCAGGTAAAAATGCTACTAGCTCTAGCTGATGAATTTATGTTAACGCAAGAAATAACAGAAAACACAAGAAAAAACAACTGCCTACATTTGGTATTCACAAACAACAGTAATCTAATTGATAATGTAGAAATATCCCCAACTATGATATCGGACCACAAAATCATTGAAATAACAACTAATATAAAGGCAACAGGAAAGGAAAGAACACGCACAACAGAAAGAAGCAAATTCGAAATTTTTAATTTTCACTCCAAAGCTATAAACTGGGAAGATGTGACATCCAGCATGGAAGTAATAGATTGGAAAACCATTTTCGAGACCAAGACAACGGAGGAGATGCTAATGACGTTAGAGGAGAAGACGTTAGAAATTGTAGAAAAACATGTCCCAAAGACAAAAGAGGGCATTGTTTCGAAAGAGAAAAAGAGTGACTGCAAAATTAAGTAATTGTAAAGATAGCATCAGAAAAATATTAAATGATAAACTGCAAAGTATCGATGTCGTCATACAGGAACTAATCGAGAAGCATACAGAAAAAGAAGACGACGCTATAGAAGCGATAAAGGCTAACTCAAAGTACTTCTATAATTTCGCAAAAAGAAAGTCGAAAAACCATGCGACTATCGGACCTTTAAAAAATGAGAACAGTAATTTATTGGATGAGCTAACAAAAGTATCTGAAATATTAAGAGCTCAGTACGAATCATCTTTCAGTATCCTAAAAACTGACAAATTGATATGCGATAGAAACGCGTTCTTTGAAGAAGAACCACAAGGGGAAAGTATAACGGATTTCGACTTTACGACGGATGATATTACAAGTCATAGGGAAACTAAAAACACACTCAGCGGCAGGAACGGATAAATGGAATGCCACACTGATCAAAAACTGCAAGAATGCAATCGCTGAGCCCCTATACTGAATATGGAGACGATCACTAGACACGGGAGAAATACCGGGCATCCTGAAGAGCGCGAACATAGTCCCAATATATAAAGGAGGAGATCGATCCGAGGCCAAAAACTATAGGCCAGTATCGCTTACATCCCATCTCACTAAAATATTTGAAAGAATAGTTAGACAGAAAATCTATGACTTTTTGGAAACTCAGAAAAAATTCAATGATAACCAACACGGGTTTCGGTCAGGCAGATCATGCCTATCACAACTAATGGAACACTACAACAACATTATTGATTCACTTGAAAGTAATGAAAACTATGATGTACTATACACAGACTTTGCTAAAGCGTTTGACAAATGTGACCATGGAATCATAATACATAAACTGAAATATATGGGAATAACAGGAAAAGTAGGGAAATGGATATATAATTTCCTTAGTGAGCGGCGGCAAGTCGTTACAGTACAAGGAGTATCTTCATCAGAATCAGAGGTCCTCAGCTCGGTACCACAAGGAACAGTATTAGCTTCACTACTCTTCATAATCATGCTAACTGACATAGATGAGGACGTTACCAGAGACAGCACAGTAACATCCTTTGCGGATGATACAAAGATCAGTAGAAAAATAAGAAACCCAGAAGATATAGGATCTCTACAAACCGACATAAACAGAATCTACAAGTGGACGGAAGACAACAATATGAAGTTTAACATCGAGAAATTTCAGCTATTACGGTACGGAAAAAGAGAAGACCTAAAATCCATGGAATATTATACCTCAAATGGATAGGAAATTCAGAGAAATTCCAGAGCAAAAGATTTAGGGGTTGTAATGACAGATGATGCGAAATTTGAAACACAAAGTAAGATAGCGGTAAACAAAGCAAAGAGAATAACGGGTCAGATATTGAGAACCTTTAAACGAAGGGATAGGAATGTAATGATTCCTCTACTGAAAACCCTGATAATACCCAAATTGGTATACTGCTCGGTCCTAACATGCCCATATAAAAAAGGAGACATTAGACAGCTGGAAGGGATCCAGAGAAGCTTGGAACCATTGGTCGATTGTCGTGTGGCCTCGCTGGAGGTAGAGATCTTTTCTTTTCCATCCTCCGAGAAGGTGTCGGTGGTTCTGCTATCGGCATCTGTTGTCACGTTTTTAGGGGGCCTGCTTCCTCCTTGTGAGGTTAGTAGGCCTCGGGGTTCGGATCCCCAAATCTACAAAAGAGCCTGCTCTTAACGCCTGCGCGTGCCTGGTTGAGCCAGGGCGCCTGTCTTCTTCTACTCACGCTCTCGTTTCTGTTCCACTCTTTCTCTATTTCTTTCCCATTTCTTCGTCTGTTCCAGTTTCTCTTCTTCACTATCTTCTTTCTTGGTCACATCGACACACAGAGAAGCTTCACAGCCAAGATCAATGGGTGCAAAGAACTAAATTACTGGGAAAGGTTACGCGAACTAGACCTATTTTCACTGGAAAGGAGAAGAGAGAGATACACCATTATTTACACTTGGAAAATAATGGAGAAACTAGTCCCTAATCTTACTCTGAACCCTATAACTCCCCAAACAACGGTGGAAAGTAGAAACGGTAGACTGTGTCGTATTCCCAAATTGAAGGCGAGACAGGGAACATCCTTAACCCTGAAAGAAAATATGATAGTTTTGTAGTGAGAGGACCAAAACTGTTTAATCAGTTGCCCAAAGACCTAAGAAACACGAAGGGAGTTGCAGTGGAAATCTTCAAAAGAAGACTAGACGCCTGGCTCAGAGCAATCCCCGATGAGCCGGGCGTACCTGGCTATGTGAGGTGGAGAGCGCAAGAATCCGACTCACTACTTCACCAGGCCAACTCGAGAGGAGGGGCGACAAGTTTGACCTTCGCGAAATGAGAAATCATCGCGCGAAACCTTTGTAAGGTTGTAAGGTAAGGTTATATATATATATATGTATAGAAACGACGTAAGTATAGAGGAGTGTTCTGCACACGAGGAAGAGAAATAACGAACAAATGAAAAATGAGGTAACCGCCCGAGAATCGAACCCAGGATCTTCCGATTGCCGGTCAGATATGCTATCCACTACACCACGGACCTCGATCAGTCAGAAGTCGTAATTCTCCTACATAGGGCAGAAACCAATGCCTTGAGAGGGCACCCTCGCAAATCGTGAATATGTACATTTAACTGCAATGACCACGCAGTATATTAATGTATAGAAACGACGTAAGTATAGAGGAGTGTTCTGCACACGAGGAAGAGAAATAACGAACAAATGAAAAATGAGGTAACCGCCCGGGAATCGAACCCAGGATCTTCCGATTGCCGGTCAGATATGCTATCCAATACACCACGGGCCTCGATCAGTCAGAAGTCGTAATTCTCCTACATAGGGCAGAAACCAATGCCTTGAGAGGGCACCCTCGCAAATCGTGAATATGTACATTTAACTGCAATGACCTCGCAGTATATTAATGTATAGAAACGACGTAAGTATAGAGGAGTGTTCTGCACACGAGGAAGAGAAATAACGAACAAATGAAAAATGAGGTAACCGCCCGGGAATCGAACCCAGGATCTTCCGATTGCCGGTCAGATATGCTATCCACTACACCACGGGCCTCGATCAGTCAGAAGTCGTAATTCTCCTACATAGGGCAGAAACCAATGCCTTGAGAGGGCACCCTCGCAAATCGTGAATATGTACATTTAACTGCAATGACCACGCAGTATATTAATGTATAGAAACGACGTAAGTATAGAGGAGTGTTCTGCACAGTTAAATGTACATATTCACGATTTGCGAGGGTGCCCTCTCAAGGCATTGGTTTCTGCCCTATGTAGGAGAATTACGACTTCTGACTGATCGAGGCCCGTGGTGTAGTGGATAGCATATTTGACCTGCAATCGGAAGATCCTGGGTTCGATTCCCGGGCGGTTACCTCATTTTTCATTTGTTCGTTATTTCTCTTCCTCGTGTGCAGAACACTCCTCTATACTTACGTCGTTTCTATACATTAATATACTGCGTGGTCATTGCAGTTAAATGTACATATTCACGATTTGCGAGGGTGCCCTCTCAAGGCATTGGTTTCTGCCCTATGTAGGAGAATTACGACTTCTGACTGATCGAGGCCCGTGGTGTAGTGGATAGCATATCTAACCGGCAATCGGAAGATCCTGGGTTCGATTCCCGGGCGGTTACCTCATTTTTCATTTGTTCGTTATTTCTCTTCCTCGTGTGCAGAACACTCCTCTATACTTACGTCGTTTCTATACATTAATATACTGCGTGGTCATTGCAGTTAAATGTACATATTCACGATTTGCGAGGGTGCCCTCTCAAGGCATTGGTTTCTGCCCTATGTAGGAGAATTACGACTTCTGACTGATCGAGGCCCGTGGTGTAGTGGATAGCATATCTGACCGGCAATCGGAAGATCCTGGGTTCGATTCCCGGGCGGTTACCTCATTTTTCATTTGTTCGTTATTTCTCTTCCTCGTGTGCAGAACACTCCTCTATACTTACGTCGTTTCTATACATTAATATACTGCGTGGTCATTGCAGTTAAATGTACATATTCACGATTTGCGAGGGTGCCCTCTCAAGGCATTGGTTTCTGCCCTATGTAGGAGAATTACGACTTCTGACTGATCGAGGCCCGTGGTGTAGTGGATAGCATATCTGACCGGCAATCGGAAGATCCTGGGTTCGATTCCCGGGCGGTTACCTCATTTTTCATTTGTTCGTTATTTCTCTTCCTCGTGTGCAGAACACTCCTCTATACTTACGTCGTTTCTATACATTAATATACTGCGTGGTCATTGCAGTTAAATGTACATATTCACGATTTGCGAGGGTGCCCTCTCAAGGCATTGGTTTCTGCCCTATGTAGGAGAATTACGACTTCTGACTGATCGAGGCCCGTGGTGTAGTGGATGGCATATCTGACCGGCAATCGGAAGATCCTGGGTTCGGTTCCCGGGCGGTTACCTCATTTTTCATTTGTTCGTTATTTCTCTTCCTCGTGTGCAGAACACTCCTCTATACTTACGTCGTTTCTATACATTAATATACTGCGTGGTCATTGCAGTAAATGTACATATTCACGATTTGCGAGGGTGCCCTCTCAAGGCATTGGTTTCTGCCCTATGTAGGAGAATTACGACTTCTGACTGATCGAGGCCCGTGGTGTAGTGGATAGCATATCTGACCGGCAATCGGAAGATCCTGGGTTCGATTCCCGGGCGGTTACCTCATTTTTCATTTGTTCGTTATTTCTCTTCCTCGTGTGCAGAACACTCCTCTATACTTACGTCGTTTCTATACATTAATATACTGCGTGGTCATTGCAGTTAAATGTACATATTCACGATTTGCGAGGGTGCCCTCTCAAGGCATTGGTTTCTGCCCTATGTAGGAGAATTACGACTTCTGACTGATCGAGGCCCGTGGTGTAGTGGATAGCATATCTGACCGGCAATCGGAAGATCCTGGGTTCGATTCCCGGGCGGTTACCTCATTTTTCATTTGTTCGTTATTTCTCTTCCTCGTGTGCAGAACACTCCTCTATACTTACGTCGTTTCTATACATTAATATACTGCGTGGTCATTGCAGTTAAATGTGTATATATATATATATATATATGGGAATGAACTCAGAATGGTTCCCTGAGGTTTTTTATGATACACACAGACCGTGCATGGAACAAGGAAATCTTCTAGGAAAATTAAATCCACTATAGTCCGAATAAGTAATGGTAAATGACAAATACTATAGTTTTTCTTTTTCATGATGCTAGCCCGACGTGGGCAACGGGTCACTCGCAAAGAGGTCCCAAAAATATAGCTTCTCTCACCAGCTATCTGCAAAGCAGATAGGATCCAGCTTTGGGACAGGATCTAGGGTTTAAAGCAGCCTAGCCCAGCTACATTTAGAACCTCAATATAAGCAAAAGACTCGCTGCCTTCACGTCAGATTGAATACATCAAAGAAAAAGGGGGGTAAATATTATATTTTTAGCCAAAAAACAAAACTTAAACCTCAACTGGCAGAATTGAGCGTCCACTTTTCAAGGCACATAACATGTCCGTTTCATGATGGGAATGAACTCAGAATGGTTCCCTGAGGTTTTTTATGATACACACAGACCGTGCATGGAACAAGGAACTCTTCTAGGAAAATTAAATCCACTATAGTCCGAATAAGTAATGGTAAATGACAAATACTATAGTTTTTCTTTTTCATGATGCTAGCCCGACGTGGGCAACGGGTCACTCGCAAAGAGGTCCCAAAAATATAGCTTCCCTCACCAGCTATCTGCTATTCTGAGTTCATTCCCATCATGAAACGGACATGTTATGTGCCTTGAAAAGTGGACGCTCAATTCTGCCAGTTGAGTTTAAGTTTTGTTTTTTGGCTAAAAATATAATATTTACCCCCCTTTTTCTTTGATGTATTCAATCTGACGTGAAGGCAGCGAGTCTTTTGCTTATATTGAGGTTCTAAATGTAGCTGGGCTAGGCTGCTTTAAACCCTAGATCCTGTCCCAAAGCTGGATCCTATCTGCTTTGCAGATAGCTGGTGAGGGAAGCTATATTTTTGGGACCTCTTTGCGAGTGACCCGTTGCTCACGTCGGGCTAGCATCATGAAAAAGAAAAAACTATAGTATTTGTCATTTATCATTACTTATTCGGACTATAGTGGATTTAATTTTCCTAGAAGAGTTCCTTGTTCCATGCACGGTCTGTGTGTATCATATATATATATATATATAATATATATATATATATATATATATATACGTACAGGGTGGGCGGAAAGTAGCTCCCTATTTTGGATTGGTAAAAAAATATGTATATTATCCATTTATTTCAGAAGAAATAATATGAAAAGGTAGGCATACATGGTAGGTTTTCTCTAAAATTCAATGTGGGCTCCAACTCTTTCCACCAGCTTCTGGAGCCGCCCAGGAATGGCGTCCACTGACTTTAGCAGGAACTCCGGCGGGATGGAGGACATGACTTCCCGAATTCGGTCCTCCAGTTCTTCCAATGTCCTCGGTTTGGTGCGGTAGACTTCTTCCTTTACCCACCCCCAAAGAAAGAAGTCGCACGGTGTCAAGTCGGGGCTCCTGGCTGGCCATTGATGTGGACCACGACGACCCATCCAACGCCCAGGGAAGTGGGCATCCAGCCACTCACGGACAACAAGAGCGAAGTGCGGAGGGGCGCCATCTTGCATAAATATCAGATCGTCGATGTTCTCCCATGTGCTGACAACCGGCCAGACCTCGTTTCGCAACATAGCAAGGTACCGCTCAGCACTTCGCTCTTGTTGTCCGTGAGTGGCTGGATGCCCACTTCCCTGGGTGTTGGATGGGTCGTCGTGGTCCACATCAATGGCCAGCCAGGAGCCCCGACTTGACACCGTGCGACTTCTTTCTTTGGGGGTGGGTAAAGGAAGAAGTCTACCGCACCAAACCGAGGACATTGGAAGAACTGGAGGACCGAATTCGGGAAGTCATGTCCTCCATCCCGCCGGAGTTCCTGCTAAAGTCAGTGGACGCCATTCCTGGGCGGCTCCAGAAGCTGGTGGAAAGAGTTGGAGCCCACATTGAATTTTGGAGAAAACCTACCATGTATGCCTACCTTTTCATATTATTTCTTCTGAAATAAATGGATAATATACGTATTTTTTTACCAATCCAAAATAGGGAGCTACTTTCCGCCCACCCTGTATATATATATATATATATACAGGGTGTTTCAGGAGAAAAGGTCAATATTTCGGGAGGTGATAGTATCGGTCATTGTGAGAAAAAAAAGTTCATATGACACGCGTCTAATTCTGAATGGTTACGGAGATAGAGCTGTTTGAATCTGATGCGCGCGCAGCTCTTCCTCCCCCTTCCCTCCCCTATAACCTTGAACCATGTAAGCTGTAATGTAAGCATGTAACATAAGCCAATCGACAGCTGACTGTTGTGAGTGACATTGTTTGGTGTTTGAAGCAGTGTTAAGAATGTCACACACCTTCACACATGCCGAATATGCAGATATGGTGTATGTCTACGGTTTTTGCGATGGAAGTGCAACAGCTGCTTTTGCAGAATACCGTCGACGGTTTCCGAACCGCAGAATTCCAGATCGAAGAGTGTTTACCAGGGTTTTCAATACATTGCGTGAGATTGGTACACTTCCCAGCGCTCATGTTTCATCTGAACGTGAAGGTCAACAAGATGTGGATGAAGTGGAAAACATTCTTCAGTTGGTAGAGCGTAGTCCTACTACTAGCTCACGAAGAATTTCTACACGTCTCGGTGTACCACACACGAGAGTATGGCGAACATTACGTGAGGAAGGCTTGCATCCATATCATGTACAGCGTGTACAACAACTTCAACCAGGAGACGCTGCCATGCGACTGGAATTTTGTCACTGAGTAAATGCTAATCGCCGATTGCTTCGATTAATACTGTTCACCGATGAAGCACTTTCACCCGTGACGGTATCAACAACACTCGTAACTCTCATCGGTAGTCAGACGAAAATCCAAATGCCACTGTGGAAACAAATTTTCAACATCGCTTCTCTGCCAATGTCTGGTGCGGTATCATCGATGATCAGCTGATTGGCCCTGTTACTTGGAGAATCGTCTTACAGGACAAAGTTACCTAGAATTTCTGCAAAATGAATTGCCAGGAATATTGCAGGATGTTCCTTTGACTACACGCGCTGGTATGTACTTTCAGCATGACGGAGCTCCTCCACATTCTACCCGTCTGGTGATGCAATACCTAAATCAAACTTTCCCTGGTCGATGGATCGGCCGCGGTGGTCCCATTCAATGGCCACCAAGGTCTCCAGACCTCTCTCCGTTAGATTATTGTTTGTGGGGGTGGATGAAAAGTCAAGTTTACAAAAGAAAGGTGGATACACGAGACGAATTGCTCGCGCGCATTTTGGATGCTGCTGCCCGCATAAAGGAACGTCAAGGTCAACTCAGACGAACAACACGCGATCTTCGCACACGAGTTGCAAAGTGCATTGAGGTTGACGGTGGGATTTTCGAAAACGTATTGTAAACTAACAAATTTGTCATTTCTGTATCTGATACCATTCAAAATGCCAATGTTTAAACATTAAATGTTAGAAACAGTAATTGGTTTCTCTTCCTTGATTACCATTAACAATATTTTTGTATTTGTAGATTCAAAAAGCTCTATCTCCGTAACCATTCAGAATTAGACACATGTTCATATGAACTTTTTTCTCAATGACCGATACTATCACCTCCCGAAGTATTGACCTTTCTTCCTGAAACACCCTGTATATAGAGAGAGAGTTACAAAGAGTTACAAGGACAATAGGAAGCCTGAAAGACCTTCCGGTCCACTGTGGGAGGTTCCTGTTATTAAACAAGTTTATTTTTCATTCAACTACCCTAGCAGTAGTAGAAAA
The DNA here is from genome assembly GCA_023014485.1 of Bathynomus jamesi. Taxonomy (NCBI): domain Eukaryota; kingdom Metazoa; phylum Arthropoda; class Malacostraca; order Isopoda; family Cirolanidae; genus Bathynomus; species Bathynomus jamesi. Next base: position 1,204,790 of record JAJOZX010000658.1, on the reverse strand, counting down.
CTAAGTAGAAACGTATAAGGCTCTCTCTCCCCACCCTCCACTCCATCCCTGCCAGAGGCAGGTACGGAAAAAGGTTGAAAAAAATACCTTGACCCTGGAAAAGTAGCCAAGGAAATTTTCGATACCGGTCGCCACCCGTAGACTCAGCCGCAATTACAGCACCCGACCCACCCGACTGGCAGCTACATCCTTCGGCTTCTTTGGGTCATCAGTAGGCCCCTTACCACCCTTTTTCTTTATCGGCCCCTTCCCACCCTTCTCTGTCGGCCCCTTCTTTGCGTCCTCTCCTCCCTCCACCTTGCGTCGCGGTTCCGTGCATTCCACGTGTCGCTGGCAATTTCTGACACTGATTTTGCATCCCGGTCCCCGGTTGCACCTCTACCCTTTCTCCGCGGTCTCAAGCTCTGTCCAGTCCGCCGCTGGACCGCCTTTTCAGAGTGGCTATTCTATCACTAAGCTCCGGGGTGGAGGGTGCAGCAACGTCAGCAACCGCCGCGCCTCCAACAACCGATCTGGACAACTCGAACCGCCGGACCCTCTCCTCTAACTTCTCGTACAACTGCATGAGTTCGCAAAAGCGGCACATGTTGGAGTGGTTGATCTTTTCGAAGCAAGCTTCTTTGAAGTTCGTCACCCACTGGTTTACTCCACATTTTGCGCACTCAGCCTTCAGTTTCTGCGGTCTAGTCATTGTAACTTTTTTCTAACTCCGAATACTGAATAAAATAAAACGTTCTAGCAACGAAAACTATCGAAAACTTTCTGACCAGTACATAAAAATGGAGGGGGTCGGTGAATTCTTCCCGCGCAAGCCGCATCCGCCTATCTGCAAGTGACGTTCATCCCATCCAGAAGACTACACCTCTCGCTATTGCCGCACAGACCAAGGGTTTTCCCAGGGCCGGACAGTTCCAAACGTGTCGCAGCTACCAACTGACAAACACTTGCGACGCAGGCGTCACGGATTTCCTGCCAGGAGCAACAGCGAGATGCAGCTCCTTACTGAATCTTATTCACTCACAAGCGGTCAGACTCTTAGAATCCAGTGTTCAAGGGATATCCCACCAGACCCAGCAGCTACGCCTGAGATTTTCCGCTGGCCTGGCAGCCAGCTGGGTAGTAAAGCTCTCTCACCTAAGAGTAGTACAGCCAAACACCATCAAGTGGCCACCAAAGAACGGTCGCAGGGGACTGGTCAGGCCATTACGCGTTAGGAATGGGCTTAACGGGGCACTAGCCACACTCCATTCCTCGCGCCCCTACGCCTGGAATCCCTCCATCCCAGTCTCTCACGACCTACGAGCGTTAAATGGTGTTATTTATAGACGTTCCAAAGCCTCTCCTCCCACGTATGAGGTAGCAGTAGGGTCCTTATAATAAAAGTAGAGAAAAAGACTTAATACTAAAATTTTTTTTTTTTTTTTTTGCAGTCAGTCAGAGAAAAGCATCCTTAACCTAAGCTAAAAGGACAGAGTAGGGATGGGATAGGGTTCTAGTAACCCACGGGACAGGATGTACAACAGACTTCACCCGCCCTCCCGAAAGAGAGAAAGAACCTAAAGGAACTGGCAACCAATTTCTCTAGAATCCCACGACTCGAGAGAGAGAGAGAGAGAGAGAGAGAGAGGAAGCCTCAAAGACCTTCCGGTCCACTCTGGGAGGTTCCTGTTATTAAACAAATTTATTTTTCTTTCAACTATCCTAGCAGTAGTAGAAAAATGGATAGAAAAGTAAAAGGCTCCTTCCCTGCCAGAGGCAGGTACGGAAAAAGGTTGAAGAAAATACATTGACCCTGGAAAAGTAGCCAAGGAAATTTTACAGGAAAGTGGAGAATATATTAAAAGCTCTATAATTACTGTAGCATGCCCACTAGAGTGGATCACTTTTCACTTTTTTTAAAACATTATAGCTGGTCAAAGTTTTTCCCATGATTTGGTTCAGTGGAAGTACACTGACACCATTTTTACCAAAATCGATCAATATTTAGGGGTCGCGCATCGACCTTGAAAATTTCAATTTTGGAAATTTGGCCAAATTGACAATATTTTACTGAATAAAGATAAATCATCAAATGACCATATTTTCTGAATCCTCTCAATGAAAGAAATCCTCTCAGATACTTACCAAGTTGATAGGACAAGTGGTTTAGAAGTTATACTCACCTTGAGATAGCATTAAAATTTAAAATACCGTATTTGTCCCCGTACCTCCATATGCTGTCTGCCATTGTCTGCTTTTTAGGATAAGATAAAACGAATAAGGAAAGATCAAATGTATTTTATATTAAAACGGTTTACCGATATCACTAAAGGCACTTACTCCGGTGCCCCTAACTAGGTTCAAAAACTGTATGAATCGTGGTTAGAACACACGTCATCTTAAGGCGTGCGCCATGTACTCTCTCTGCTAACTCCCTTTCCCTCTGCGCTACGTCATCTTGGCAAGTGACGACTTCTTGAAGTCACCGAGTTCTTTCCGGCTCTTTTCCACGAGCTGAAGAAGACCCTGCAGCTGTGACTCGTCTTTTGTGACAGTGTTCGCGTAATCTTCTATCAGTTTTATCCCTCTCTCTGCCACGTCGTTGGTAACTTTCAGATGCGAGATGACATTCTTCAGATCACAGTAGTTCTTATCTTGATCCCACTTATTCACCGGCAGAGTGAGCCACGTAGACGCGCACACCTGCAGGCCTGTGAACACGAACCACGATGACTCATCGATCAGGTCCGGAAGGCGCGTCGTGTCATCAACCGAGACGTTGTCATACGTGAAGTCCTCGGGCACAGCGAGGCGGCACAGCTTCTTTGCCATCTCGTGCTTCACAGTGTCTTCCACTTTGTCACTGCAGAGGGCGAAAACGACGGTCTGAGGCCTCAGATACCCAAAGGTGGGCACCCGGGCCTCAAAAAGGACCGACGGTCCCGGTCCAGGTCCTTGCCTCAAACTGGACCGACGGTCCCGGTCACGGTCCTTTCTGAAGATAGGACCTAGGAACGACTCGGTCCTCGGTCCTTATATATAATATAAGTGAAAAATTTGATTAAAATGAAAAATTGCCGGGATTGCCGGGTTCAGTTCTTCCGCTAGGAGCTCCAGTTGCTTGACTTGAAGTTGAAGCACTAACATCAGTAGATTCTTCGTCTCCTCCAGGTGTTGAAACAAGTTTCAGTTCAGTCTCAGTCTCTTTCTGAGTCTTCTGGAGGAAACGATCCATCTTCTTTAGAACTTCAAATAATCACTAAACACACTAAAATCACTAAAAAAGACCGTCCGGAATTGCTTAAAAATGGACCGTCGCTCCTCACTGAGAAAAGGACCGACTTTCCCGCTCACGGTCCTTAAAAAGGACCGAGTTCCTGGAATTCGGTCCTTTTGGAACTCGGTCCTGCCCACCTTTGCAGATACCACAAGTGCCGCCTGATCACTGCCAGTGAAGCCTCTGCAATCTCGCGATCCACAGCCCTGTACTGCAGAAGACGCTGGTACAACACAAGGTCATTCAGCGGGGCATCAGCTGCGACAGGAGCCGCCAGCCAGGCAGGTGCGTAGAGGAGTGCAGTAAATAGTACCACTCTCCGAAGTTTCTGTACCAGCTCGTCGTCAAACTCCAGCTGACCGCTGAACATCAGGAGCTTCGTGTAGTAGATGATCTGAAACGAATATGCACTGTGATGTATAAATACCGATACCACTCCATATAAGTTTGTTTAATGGTAAATTATTTATCTTATTTTTTTCTGGTAGGGACTTCAAATGGCTGTTTGCAGAAGGCAATACAATATTTAACTTCTAATTCAAAATACCAACCTTGGCCATCCACCTCGCATGATGGTAGGCTCCTGGGCGCATGAAGTGTGTGCCACGACGTGGCTGGGCCCCGAGTACCAGGAGTGTAATCTCCGCCGCTTCTCGGTAGTCTTCTCTGACAAGACCAGAAGCGGTGCCGAGGAACTTGACTGCCTCATCTCGGAGCTCCATCAGCCACGTCACCTCCGCCAAATGCTCGATCTCCAGCTCGCGATAAGTCGAGAGGTCGAGCTTGTCCCACCTGAAAGGGGAGTTATGAAAATATTGCATGAAAACGACTGAAGTTTCCCTTTTCGACTGCTATTAACATCATTAGTAGAAGGATGCTGATATCTCAATTGCTCTGAAGGCAAAAAATCATTGGAGAAAACAAATGCGCCTTAGACTTGAAATTCACCTTCTCCTCAGATACTGGAACAAAGGTTCAGTTGGTGCTGTGGTTCTTCCAAACGCGGTGATGACCACTGCCCCCACGATGAGCTCCATAACGTGATGGCGACAGCCCAGCTGGAAGAGCGGTTTACCAAGCATGTTCTCCAGCCGGACCACCGCACCCTGCACCCTCCCCATATTGGAGGAAGTTGTGTCGAAGCACAGTCCAATCACGTTGTTCTCGCATCCCCAGTCTTTGAGAGCACGAAAGGTCGCCTGGGCCTGGGACAGACCGGTGCCGTCAGCAACAGTCGGAACGGCCAGCAACTTTCCTTCTGTGCATTGGGGAGCTCCGGAGATGAGAATCGCCTGGCGGTGCTCCAATGATCCAAGAGAGTCCTGAAACGTATGTCATACATGCCAATCCATTATCGTCCACTGGAATATGTCAATCCACTGTCGTCACTGGAACATGTTAATTCACTGTCGTCCACGGTGAGGGCAAAACTGACCTTGATTACTTTACCGTCCCAGTGGACGACAGCATGCCTCGGAGATACGAAGGATTTCTGCACAGCTGTCGACACTTCACAACGATGTGCCACTCTTCCACGGCGAGACGTGTCCTTCGAGATACTGAATTTGTCCAGGTCTGCGGGCGGATCTGCCGAACGTAGGACTGCCGCCACGACACTTGCCACCTATGTGCGAAATTGAAAGGAAATTGACAAGGATGCGTATGGTTTTTATGTGACAAAATAATCACTAAATTTTTCGTCGTTACGTCTATTATATCTTTGTCAAGGAAAGATCATTACTGATATATACACACCTGATTATTGGACATCCGGAAGCGATCAGCCACTTCAATAACAGCCGGTGCATTGAGGATGCGGTGAGGAAGGCTGATTGATACAGTTGATTCTCTCGGCTGTCGGTATGGTGGTTCTAGCTGTGATTCGGAGTTGCTCGATGATCTGCTTTCTATAGATTCATCGTCGCTCTCAGCTTCGGTTCCTAATTTCGTTTTTGAGGTGCCTGGCTCATCACGAGATTGTTGTCTTGAGAGTTGCCGTTTTCTCTTGACAACGAACACTTTATTATTCCCACTCATTGTTGCCTGGCGCAGGTCCCGTTGATCCTCATAAAATTTAATATCTTCTTGTTTGTTGTTGTCTGAGAGCAGTCGACTTTTCTGTATCTCTTCAATAGCATCGGGAGCTCCGATGTCCCAGAGCTTGTTCAGATTTTCTGAAAACTTCCCCCTGCCTTCTCCCGCGTCACTGTCTCTCATCTTGCTCTTCTGCAGCGAGCGCCACTCTTCCCACAGTAACTCCAGTTTTCTTTCGCAGTTACGCCTCGTGATTGTCTTTATACGTGCCATGTTCCAAAATGCCAGAACATTGGCCACCATGTCTTTTACGGCGGCCTTCCTGTCAGTAGTTTCCTGCTTGGCATAGAAGAAGTACTGGAGAACTTGATGGGTGGTTGGCAATTTGGCACCACCGATCGAGGAAGATGGCTGACCAATTAAGAAGACGTCCGTGGCTGACCTTAGAGAAGGTGGTGCTGTTGTTGCTGCTTTCTCTTTTCCAGAATAAGTAACTTTCAGTCTTCCCACTCCTGGTTGTTAACAGTTTATCCATTGTACTAAAGTCTAGACTTATCAAACAAGAATCAATTGACACAGTTGATCTGTAAAAAGCAAACTGTGATTAGTAAAAATATTGGTCATAGACATAGCGTGTGTGTGTAATTGGGATTTTAGGATGCGCCAGCTACTGATGCTATGATTACGTCCATAACGGGGGACAAATACGGTATTTTAAATTTTAATGTTATTTCTAGGTGAGTGTAACTTCTAAACCACTTGTCCGATCAACTTGGTAAGTATCTGAGAGGATTTCTTTCACTGAGAGGATTCCGAAAATATGGTCATTTGCTGATTTATCTTTATTCAGTAAAAAATTGTCAATTTGGCCAAATTTCCAAAATTGAAATTTTCAAGGTCGATGCGCGACCCCTAAATATTTAGCGATTTTGGTGAAAATGGTGTCAGTGTACTTCCACTGAACCATATCATGGGAAAAACTTTGACCAGCTATAATTTTTTTTAAAAGTGAAAAGTGATCCACCCTAATGCCCACAGAGACCGTGCAAGCAAACTCCTGCAGAGTTACGTTATGTTTTAGTTTTAAACCATGAGAGTATTCAGTACTTTGTCTAGCCTATTTTTAAACACATTTACACTTTGGCTGGAAACAACCTCTGGGGGAAGTTGGTTCCAGATATTAACTATTTTATAGGAAAAGAAATTCCCGCAGACAGAGGTCCTAAATGTGTTTAGTTTAAGTTTAAACCCATTATTTCTTGTCGGAGTGGCATTAAGTGAGAATATGCTTCTGTAATCTACCCTGTGTATTCCATTAAGCATCATGAAGACTTGAATAAGCTGACCACACAACCTCCTCGTCTCTAAGGTAAACAGATTTAGGCGCTCCAATCTCCGTTGGTAGTTTTGCTTTCTTATTGAAGGGATCAATTTTGTAGCCCTTGCTTGTACCCTTTCTAACCTTTCTCTATCCTTCCTGAGGGATGGAGATCAAAACTGCGCACAGTAATCCAGTTGAGGTCTGACTAGTGAATTATAAAGGGACATTACAGTCTCCTTGTTCCGAAACTAGAACTGTCTTTTAATATAACCAAATATTTTTAAGGCCATTTTTTCGACTTCTGCACATTGCTTCGACGGTTTCAGATCATTGCTGATATAGACTCCTTAATCTTTCTCTAGATCGGTTTCAGTCAAGTTCCTTCCCAAGAGAGAGTAATCGGTCTTCGGGTTTTTATAACCTATGTGCATTACCTTACATTTGTCCAAGTTGAATGGCATTGTTATATATTTATTTGTTTGGTTCAAAATCCCAGCTGAGCCGTGAACGGCCAAGTTCTAAAGGGCCAGTTCAACCTACAGCCCAAGTTAAGCTAAAATTAAAAACTTACGGACTTGAGGTCCTATTAGGTCCTACCTCAGGGTTGCTGACTCGATGTGGGCCTACCTTAGGCCTCAGTTGCATGAATTTAAGATAAAAACAAAAGGGGCACTATTTAGGGTCTTCTTTCTAAACCATGCAACAACAACACAACCTGGACTATTGCACGATGCAACAATCTTGTATCTAAACAACCAAACTGAATTGCAAGAGAGCTCTCTATAAGACCACACCCTGTAAGTACGGCATTCCACAAACGAGTAGAAAGGACGCGCAGCGCCCCAAAATGATGCCACCAGAGTGCCCAATCAATGATGCCACAAGAGCCCAAAAATGCTAGCTCTAAATTAAGTGAATTTTTCACTAACCTTACAATTATGAGATGGATATATATATACACACCTTAACTTAATATATACAAGCAATGCTGCATCAATCAGCTTAGTCATCATATCGGCTTAGGACAACAATGGTTCTTCCTCTTCTAGATTTTCTAACACTCCCCACTGAAGAGGCATTGTTGTCATTACCTTCTGCAAGGTTAGCCAAGCCTTCTTCATGAGGCTGTAACTCAAATGTTTCATCTTGACTATCTGTGTTTTTGTTGATTTCTAAAGCATAGAGTTTTTGTGTAGGTCTCTTTAACTTTCCTCCTGAAGTCTTTACCAGTGCAGACCTAACTAAATTGTCTTTGCCAACAAACAACTTTTCAATTATGCCAAGCTTCCAGCATTGCCTTGGTCTTTCATCCCCAATCATTACCACTTCTCCCACCTTGATACAGTTTGCATTGGAGCCCTTTACCTTGCCTGATGGGTAATAATTGAGTTCTGGCAAGTATTCCATCTGCCACCTCTTCCATAACTGATCTTGTAGCTCTTCAAGGTACCTGAACCGTCTGGTTAACTCTCCTTGAGTGCTCTGGATAGGCTGCAAGTCTTCTGGCAAACTGGGGCTTGATGTTAATCGTTTACCACAAAGAAAATGATTTGGTGTCAATGGCTCTGCATCCTGCATACTGTTATAAACAAAAGTGATAGGCCTACTGTTCACCATTGCTTCTACTTCACATAAAACAGTGCAGAATTCTTCTTTGCTCAAATGAGCATTAGCTAAAAGTTTCTTTAATGGACACTTTACACTTCTCACTAGCCTTTCCCAAAATCCTCCCCACCATGGTGCTCTTCAACAATAAACTCCCACTGTACCCCTTGGTGTGAAAAGGTAGGATTGGAATCCTTCCTCTTTTAGCAAGGACCAAACTTCTTGGAGTTCCTTTGCCGCCTTTTTGAAGGTTTTTGCATTATCCGATATGATTTTATTTGGGAAACCCCTTCTGTTCACAAACCTTTTAAAGGCCAAAAGAAATACATCACTACTTAAGTTGCTCACCAACTCCAAATGGATTGCTCTGGTGGTAGCACATGTGAAAAGACATATATAACCTTTGTTAGACTCCCCTTGCTCATACACATAGATTGGACCTGCGAAGCCTACTCCCACTACATCAAATGGGGCAGTGTAGACACACCGTTCTCTTGGAAGTGGAGCCAACTTTTCATAATAAGGCTTTGCACTCCAACGCTTGCAAACCACACATTTATGGAAGACCTTTTTTACTACTTGTCTAATTTTGGGAATCCAAAACTGTTGTCGGATCTCTATTATCACTTCTCAACTCCAGCATGTAACAGCTTATGATGAGTATCCAGGATCAAAAGGTCCACAAAGTGCCCCCCAGACGGTAGCAAAATTGGAGGTCTTTTCTCCTCTGGAAGCCCAGAAAACTGTAGTCTACCTCCTACTCTCAATAAATCCTGATCCAAAAACACATCCAAACCCTTGAGAGCAGAATGTGTTGGTAGAACCTGTAATGGATGGCTGGTGAGCAATTCCCTCTCTTCACCAAATTTTTCCTTCTGCACATATACCACCCAGTATTTCCTGGCTTGCTGAATCTCCTTACTGTTCAGAATTCCTTCCCTTCTTGTTTCTCCGTTAATATTGTTGGTAAATCTATATACCCATGCTGTCACTCTTAACAACCTTTTCAGACTGATAATGTCCTCAAGCCTCAATATGGGGTCCTGCTGTATAACTTGACAACTGTTCACAGTGCATTTTCTCACCTCACTCACCCATGCTTCAGCCTGGCATTCTCCTACAATAGGCTGATTAGAAGGCCAGTTTTCACTTCCAAGTTTTAGCCACTCTGGCCCATTCCACCACAAACTTGACTGTGCAAGATCTTTCACTGAAATTCCTCGTGTTGGTAAATGAGTGGGGTTTTGGGTGCCTGGACAATGCTTCCATTGTTTGGGATCTGTGTGCGCTTGAATTTCCTCCACCCTATTGACAACAAATGGTTTCCATTTCCTTGCCTGACTTCTTAACCAGTGCCAAATTATAGTGGAGTCTGTCCAATAATAGCTTGAAATTTCATAGAGGGCCAAAGACTTTTGCACTGTAACTGCAAGCCGACTAGCAATAACTGCACCCATCAATTCCAACCTTGGAACAGAAAGCCTTTTCAAAGGTGCTACTCTGCTCTTTGCAGCAACCAACCTGCAACTTACTTCCTCTTGCAATGTGCCTCTTATATAAATACAAGTTGCATAGGCTTCCTCACTTGCATCACAAAAGATGTGCAGCTCCAAATTGTCTGGACTATTGTTCAACTCTCCAAAGTACCATCTTGGGATTTCAATGTCTCCAAGATGTGCCAATTCTTTGAACCAATATTTCCACCTTACCACCATATGATCAGATAACTCTTGGTCCCAACCAAGTCCAATTTCCCAGAGGCTCTGAAACCAAATTTTTTACTTTATCACAAATGGAGCCAGGAATCCAAGAGGATGAAAGACCTTAGAAGCCAAACTAAGAGCTGTACGTTTTGTCCACCTTGTCTCATTCTCAGCCAGCTCTACTAAAGATTTCCCATTGAAGGTAAACAAATCATCACCTTGCTGCCAAACAATGCCTAGCACTTTTGCGTCTATTGCCCACAACTCCTTAATACCAGAATCCTCAATACTTTCTGCTGTATCAGGTACTACACAGGACTGACTCATAAACTCTTGTAATTGAGAATGATTGGTCTGCCATTTTCTAAGCTCCATGCCAGCCTCCCTCATTATAGCTCTAGCCTCCATGAATATCTGTTTAGCCATCTCTGTATTATCCACGGAACACAGCAAATCATCAACATAAAAATTTTTCCTTAGGTGTTCAATAGTGTTAGGATAGACTTCAGAATATTTTTTAAAATGGTACTGCATAGTAGCTGCCAACAGAAATGGACTAGAGCTGAGGCCAAACAACACTGATTTCATTCTATATGCTTGAACCTTAGGTTCATTTTCCAACAAGTCTTTCGTATCCACCCACAGATACCTTACTGCATCTCTGTCCTCTGGTTTTAACTTTATCCGCAAAAAGGCTTGCTTCACATCTACAGTCAATGCTACTCTACCAAACCTGAATCTCAGTAACAAGGAAAATAAATCTGCATTTAAATTTGGCCCAGCATCCAAACAGTCATTCAAGGACACACCACCTTTGTCCTTGGCTGAGCCATCAAAAACTACCCTCAGTTTGGTGGTAGATTTGTCTCGCCGTACCACTGCATGGTGTGGCAGATAATGTGCCTCCTGGCTCACCAGCTCACCTTGCACCCTTTCAGCATAGCCCTCCCTTACATAGCTTAGGATGGCCTCATTGTATTCAATTAACAACTCATTTTTTCTTAGCCTGTACAATGAAGTCTCCAACCTCCGATTAGCTAGCTGAAGGTTTGAACCGGGTTTGCAAGAATCCTTCCAAGGGAGGCCAACTTCATAGCAACCATCTCTAAACCCAATCCCTTTTTCAAATTGCTCTAAAACATCATTGTTCACTGTACTTGCCTGTTTGTCCTTTATGCCAATGGATTCAAGTTCCCAAAATGCTTTCAAATGCCTTTTCAAACCATGGCTGTTCTCCTCAATCTTAACAAAAAGAGCCTTAACTTCCATTTCATTGCAATAGCTACCATGTAGCATCCAGCCTAGCTTACTACTAATATCTTCTGTTCCTTCAAACTTATTATTGCCCAAATTAATTCCTTTAACTTGCAATTCTTGGACACATGGCATATCTAAACAAGTAGTGACTGGAGCACAAAGTTCCTCAATCTCTACAGCTTGGACCTTGATAGTGGGACTTTGCGGTAACAACCCCTTAACAAGAACTTCTACCTTCTTAAATTTGGTTCGGTTTTGAACGGAACCCCCAAACCCAGAAATTCTTAAATTTTCCCTCTTAAGTTCTTTAAACTTCAATTTTCTGGAAATTCTGGTCTTAATAAAGCTACACTGGCTACCACTATCAAGCAACACTCTTACAGTAGCTTCTCCATCATTCCCAATTAATAGGGCTGCAGTTGTTTGCAATAATCCCCCTTTACTTTTACTCCCTTTCATAGCAGTGGCATGTGCCACTGATGTCTCTACTTCTGGGGTAGGCCTACTAGGAGTGTTTTCACACAATAATGGCTGATGCCTGCCATGACATTTTTTGCACAAAATTTTAAACTTACAAAACCTTGCTCTGTGACCTTTCAAAAAACATTTAAAACATGCTGTGGACTTAGTTACCCTGTCCTTTCTCTCCTCAAAAGGTAAAGCCTCAGCCACATCACATTTATATGACTTGTGGTTGCCTTCGAAAAATATGCATTCCTTGATTCCCTTTAATTTATTCTCAGAGGATGCATGTAGAGCTGACACTGTACCTGGGCTATTCCTTTTTGTAGAAACTTTGGTGCTGTGCCTGCCTTTGTCCTCTTGTTTAACATCCCACTGTGCAAACTCAATTCCCTCTCGTCTTGCTAATTCTGTACCTAAAAGACTTAACATCTGCTGAAGGGGGATGTACACATGTTCTGTAGAGTGTCCCCTACTTAATTCAAGCAAAATTGAGCTTGGCAATTTAGACTCCAGTATAGTAACCAACATTATACCATACTGTACCTTTCCATTCCTACACCCAAGTTGTCCAGGGACCTAGTTCTAACTTCAAATTCATCATATAACTGCCGTAACTCCTTGACACTATTAGGATTATTAACAGGAGGTATAGCTAAAAGTTCACGGAGGTGGCTTTTAATTAAGATCTCTGGCTTACCAAACCGTTTCTTTAATATATCCCAAGCCACATTATAATTAGCCTCTGTTAATGCTAATCCTGCTATTGTCTTTGCTGCCTCCCCTTCCAAGAGGGACTGCAAATAATTAAACTTCTCCACCGCACTTAACACTTGACTAGAATGAACTGCTGATTGAAAACTGTCTGCCCATCCTTGCCATTCCTGAATACTCCCAGAAAATGTTTTGAGTACAAGCCTCGGTAATTGAACTGTAGATCTGTTAACCTTAACTTCACAAACATCATTTGTTGAGTGTTGTGTTTCATTATTAGACCTGGTCTCTAACTGTAATGAGCTGCTAAACTCTTTTGCTCGGTGGCCCACTTTAATTATATCATCAATAATCTCTTCAAAGTAAATTATGTTATTTTCTATTTCATCCTCTTCTATAAGAGCCTCAATTTTAACATTTACTTCAATTAGAGCAACCTTTTTAGTTTCTAATATGATAAACTGCGCAGTCACTAAGCTTAAATCCTCTTGCTCAATGGCAAAATCTATAGTGGCAATGACCTTTGTAATTAGACCTTTGTAGGCGCTTCTCGTTTTTTTAAACGTGTTCAATTCAGATGCACTCATCTTCAATGCAAACAACAATTGGGCTCAATGCCAAATGAGCTGAATTGGCAGAAATACTTAACCAAACTGATCAAACGTAAATTTTGCTTTTTTCAAATAAACTGAATTGCTGGGTGGGGTACTAACTAACCACCAGTATGGAATACCAATTTTTCCACCGAAGTAACTGGCGCACCGAAGTCTGCAACCTTCGCCTACGAATAATAAACCAAAATTAACCAAACAGGTAAAATGTAGGCCAAAAACAACGACAGACGAGTAGCCAAGTTTCGCAATTTTGCGACCAAACTTTCTACCCTGGGACCTTAATTCAATAATAAACCAAAATTAACCAAACCGGTAAAAATGTAGGCCAAAAACAACGACAGACGAGTGGCCAAGTTTCGCAACTGGGCGACCGAACTTTCTACCCTGGGACCTTAATTCAATAATAAACCAAAATTAACCAAACCGGTAAAAATGTAGGCCAAAAACAACGACAGACGAGTGGCCAAGTTTCGCAATTGGGCGACCAAACTTTCTACCCTGGGACCTTAACTCAATAATGCTCAACCGGTCTAGACCTAAATTGGGGTACAATTTGCACAATCAGAACTTTGCCGAAAAATAGTCACTGACTCAGTCTTGGGCTAGAATCCGGTTCTGAAGGACCATGTTATTTATTTATTTGTTGGGTTCAAAATCCCAGCTGAGCCGTGAACGGCCAAGTTCCAAAGGGCCAGTTCAACCTACAGCCCAAGTTAAGCTAAAATTAAAAACTTACGGACTTGAGGTCCTATTAGGTCCTACCTCAGGGTTGCTGACTCGATGTGGGCCTACCTTAGGCCTCAGTTGCATGAATTTAAGATAAAAACAAAAGGGGCACTATTTATGGTCTTCTTTCTAAACCTTGCAAACAACAACACAACCTGGACTATTGCACGATGCAACACTCTTGTATCTAAACAACCAAACTGAATTGCAAGAGAGCTCTCTATAAGACCACACCCTGTAAGTACGGCATTCCACAAACGAGTAGAAAGGACGCGCAGCGCCCCAAAATGATGCCACAAGAGCCCAAAAATGCTAGCTCTAAATTAAGTGAAATTTTCACTAACCTTATAATTATGAGATGGATATATATACACCTTAACTTAATATATACAAGCAATGCTGCATCAATCAGCTTAGTCATCATATCGCCTTGGGACAACAATGGTTCTTCCTCTTCTAGATTTTCTAACAGGCATCTGCCAAGTAGCAGATCATTCGTCCAACCTTTCAAAATCATTCTGAAGCGTTCTTACGCCCTCCTCACTACCTAATTTCGTATCGTCTGCGAATTTGGAGATTGTACTTCGAAGCCCGACGTCTATATCATTAATATAGATGATAAAAAGTAAAAGACCCAGAACGGAACCCTGAGGGACACCACTGGTGGCGGCTCCCACTCTGAAGCCACTCCATTTATTACCACTCTTTGCTTTCTATCTTGCAACCAATCCTCAATCCAATTGGAAACGAGCCCGGTGATTCCTAGTCCTCTGATTTTAGCCATCAATCTCGCGTGAGGGACTTTGTCAAAGGCTTTTTGAAAGTCGAGATACACTATATCTATTGCCCTACTTGTATCGTGTAGTGGAAAAACTCTAACAGGTTTGTCAGACAGGATCTGAGAGAGAGAGAGAGAGAGAGAGAGAGAGAGAGAGAGAGAGAGAGAGAGAGAGAGAGTTACAAGGAGTTACAAGGAAAAGAAGTACCTCAAAAGGCCTTGCAGCCCATACCGAGGAGGTACCAACGGCAACGGGTGCCACGGAAAATTTTATACACACTTAAATAGTGTGCAAGATTTGGTCTAACCTTTTCTTGAAATGATCCACAGAGGAACTGTTCACAACTTCTGAAGGTAACCTGTTCCACGTGTCACAGATCTTATAGGTAAAGTAATTCCCACACACACTAGTCCTAAACCGTTTCAAATCCAACTTCCAACCATTGTTGCGAGTTGGGTTATCATTTAAACTAAACATGCTTCTAAAATCGACATCCTTGAACCCGCGTAAGAGCTTGAAAACCTCGATCAGTTGACCGCGCAGCCTCCGAGTTTCCGGCGAAAACAAGTTCAGGGCGCGTAACCGTCGATTGTAGCCCATATGCTTAACGGAAGGGATTAACTTTGTGGCCCTCGCCTGCACTCGCTCCAGCCTCTCAATATCTTTCCTGAGGGTGGGCGACCAGAACTGCACAGCATACTCCAGGTGCGGCCGAACCAGGGAATTGTACAGAGAGAGCACAATCTCCTTGTTCCGAAACTGAAATTGCCTCCTGATATAACCTAACAGCTTCTGGGCTTTCTTTTCCACCTCTACGCACTGTTTCATAAACTTAAGGTCGCTGCTAATTAGCACACCCAAGTCCTTTTCCAAATCAGTCGCCTCGATATTGCTCCGCAACATCGAGTAGTCCGACTTGGGATTGGCGTAGCCAATGTGCATCACCTTGCATTTACCCAAGTTAAACGGCATTTGCCATTTTTCGGACCACTCTCCTATCCTACGTAGGTCTGCACACAGTTGCTCGATCGCTTCGGGCGTCCCAACATTGGCCCCAAGCTTGGTGTCATCAGCGAATTTGGCGATCCGACTGACGATGCCACCGTCGATATCATTTATGTAAATGATAAACAACAGTGGCCCCAAAACTGAACCCTGAGGAACCCCACTAGTGACCGAGGCCCAACCCGAACTAACCCCTTTAATTACAACCCTCTGCCGCCTATTCTTCAGCCAGTTTTCAATCCACCTACCTACTTCCCCACCGATACCCAGCGCGCGCACTTTCGCCATTAGCCGGCGGTGAGGTACCTTATCAAAGACTTTCTGAAAGTCCCCTCTAATAATTTACCTACAACTGAAGTGAGACTAATGGGACGATAGTTCCCTGGACTTTCGTGATCCCCTTTCTTATAAAGATAGGGGTCACATTGGCTTCCCTCCAGTCACCAGGCCCGTCTCCAACGATTTGTTGAAGACTGTAGCCAGGTGGGGAGCCACCTGGTCGCGCACCTCTCGCAACACTGGGGAGAAACTGGTCTGGCCCAGGAGCCTTAAACGCGCTCAGTTTGTCTATTCTATCGGCAACGACTGTCGCGGTACATCGAACACTATCCAGGCCAGCACCTTCGTGCCTGACGCCTGGCTCGGGGATGACGCGGGTGTCCTCCCTGGTGAACACTCCCGCAAAGTACTCATTAAGCACATTAGCGATGTCCGCGTCGGAGGTCCGCAGAACGCCGCTTCGGTCCTTTAATGGACCTATCATGCTTCTAATGGGCTTTCTACTATTAACATAACTGAAGAACTCCTTAGGGTTCCCCTTGCAGAGGCTTGCCACCCGTAGCTCTTCGTTACGTTTCGCTAGCCTAACCTTCGCCTTCACTTCCCTACACAGGCGAACATACGCTTCAGTGTTCCCATGGGAACGATTGGCCTTCGCCCTCCTATACGCTACTTTCCTATTTCGGATAGCCGAAGCGATGTCACGATTGAACCACTTAGGCTGCGTTGAAGCAGGGGAAACCGGTTTTGAGGGTATGGCAGCAGACTGCAGCACCATAAACTCGTCCCGGAATGCACTCCACACTCCCTCAACATCGCCGCCGACCTCTAACCCCATCTCACCTACGCTATCCCGGAGGCTAACAAAGTCCGCCCGCCGTAGATCGAGCTTACTGCTTCTCGAGTTACTACGCTTCACCCGAGGGACGCACACACGGAACCTAATCAGACCGTGATCACACCCGCCCAACGATTCGTCAACGGTGAGGCCAGTGACGAGGTTGTTTTCGGTCGTGAATACTAAGTCTAGAACGCTTTCACCTCGTGTAGGCTCATTGACCCACTGAGTGAGGAAGTTCTCATCAGCAGTCAACTAGCCTCCTCCTTTCAGCATCAGCAGTCCTGTCTTCCCACTTTATGCCGCGACAGTTGAAGTCTCCTAAAACTACACACACCCTATTCCCTAGCAGGCTACTGAGTTCGGTGTACAGGGCTGTATCCTCCTCGAGGAGGAGATGCGGAGGTCTGTACACCAAGATTAACCTATAGTTCGTCCCTCCCACATTCAGATCGACGCCAAGCAGCTCCCGTTCCGACCGGAACTGGCAGTCAACCGGACTCAACGTGCCCCTGACGTATATTAGTACCCCACCCCCCTCCCCACGGGTGCGGTCTTTGCGAAACATTCTATACCCGGGAATTTCGAACTCCCCAACGTAGTCCCTACGATCAGTATGAATCCAGGACTCGGTGATAGCAATGATATCCTGGTATTCTGATGCTAAGAGCGCCCGTAGCTCGCAAAACTTGTTCCTAATCGACCTAGCAATAAAAAGCATTGCACGGAGGGAGCCTTCCCTATTCTGACCGCCCCCTAGCACGACCCGTTTCCCGAACAGCCAGGGCTGTCGGGAGTTGAAGAGCCCCTCACTAACGAGAGAGAGAGAGAGAGAGAGAGAGTTACAAAGAAAAGTACCTCAAAAGGCCTTGCGGCACATACCAAGGAGGTACCAATGGCAACGGGTGCCAGGGAAAAATTCATACACCCTCAAATAGTGTGTAAGATTCGGTCTAACCTTTTCTTGAATTGATCCACAGAGGAACTGTTCACAACTTCTGAAGGTAGCCTGTTCCACGTTTCACAGATTTTATAGGTAAAGTAATTCCTACACACACTAGTGCGCCAGGGTTTGTAACTGCGGATATGACGAGGGTTTCTCCCACAGAATTCCTTGAGCTGCCCTCGAACAATGAAATCGCCAACAAGTATTTCCGGTTCATCAGCATCTTCGAAACCTAAAACGGAAAACTTATTGTTTGTTATTACTGGTAGACAAGTATTAGGTTTTTTCAATGGGGCTCCATTACGCACTTGAACGAAGGGTCAGGAACTAAGGGAAGAGAGAGTGATATTAGTACTATTTATATTATTAGTAGAAACTGAGGCAGGAGTGGTCGTAACTGGAGTCTCAAGGGATTCTAATTTTGCCGTCAGAAGCATCACCCTTTCTTCAAGCCTTACTCTGGCCTCCCTCTCACGTTCTAATTCGTTCGTCAGCACTTCCATGCTTGAGCACCACCTGCAAACTAACTGTTCATTATTATTAGCCAAAGGAAACGCGTAAGCGGCAAATTTCCCTTCACAGCGACTGCAAGTACTTGACGGGGGTGCTATTAATTAATTAAAAAAACAAACAAAAAAGAGCGTTTGGAAATTAATAAATTATAACGTAGGTCTACCGCGTGCTTATTGTGCCGTCACCTGCGCAAGCCCACAAAAATGTTCTTGAAACGCAGAAACAGGTTCTTGTAACACAAATTTATACTAAATGGATATATACTTAATTGAGTTGCCGACGAATGATCTGTAAAAGAAAAAGTATTAATAAAACTTATCTGTCCGTTATTCGACCGACTTTTTTCTTTCCTTTTTTCCTTTTTCCCACGGAGGATGACCACACTCTACTTGATGAGCCCGTAGCAAAGCAAAATGAACCTTACGAAACCTCGTTTTCTAATCGATTTGAAAAACAAACAAGGCAAGCAATGCAAAATTAACCTTATTAAACCTCGTTTTCTAATAGATTAAAAAAAAAAAACAAGGCAAGCCACGTGCACTAGCCTTGTTTTAATCAAATAATATAGTAATGAATCAAGTCAATAAATGAAATATATTCGTTAATGAATGATTAGTAACACGACGTAATTTAGTTAAGAATGCACCAAACACTATTTTTTTTTAGACACCAACGAAAACCACTTATTCAATTGGTAACACTGGACACTCGATATAACACTTCTGTTCACAAGGAAAGACTGATCACTTCTCATATATATATATATATATATATATATATATATATATATATATATATATAAGCAAACAACCACAGGGAAAAAGAAAAGTAAACACGAAATCCGTGCGCTTTCGCGATATATTCACATCATGTCCCTGAAGATGTGAATATATCACGAAAGCACTCGGATTTCGTGTTTACTTTTCCTTTTCCCTGTGGTTGTTTGCTTATTAAAAAGATCGTGTTTTTCTGTGATTTTACTGCATATATATATATATATATACACACACACACGAGGGTAATTCAATAAATATCCGGTTTTTATTTTCACATCTGATAGATTATAAACACATCACTTCTCAACATAGTATCCCTGTTTCTCAATACACTTAGTCCAGCGATCTACAAGCTTCCTAATGCCATCACAAAAGAATGTTTTTGGCTGTGTGCATAGCCAGTCATGCACCGCCTCCTTCAGGTCATTATCACCTTGGAATCGTTGACCTCTCAAAGCGTCTTTTAGTGGTCCAAACAGTAAAAATCCGAAGGTGCCAGGTCTGGACTGTAGGCTGGATGGTCGAGAACTTCAAATTTAAGTTCTGAAAGGAATTTTCTAGTCTGTGCAGCGGTATGAGGGCGCGCATTGTCATGTAACAGAATAACACCTTCCGACAATCTCCCTCTCCGTTTTGTGCTTGCTTTAACTCATTCCGAAGCATGTCAGAATACGATGCATGTGTTACTGTAGTTCCACGCTCTAGATAATGTTCAAGGTTATCATTATCATTATCCGTAAGCGTCGATTGTAGCCCATATGCCTAACGGAAGGGATTAACTTTGTGGCCCTCGCCTGGACTCGCTCCAGCCTCTCAATATCTTTCATGAGGGTGGGTGACCAGAACTGCACAGTTCAGAGAAATGTAGAGAGAGCACAATCTCCTTCCGAAATCGAAATTGCCTCCTGATATAACCCAACAGCTTCTGTGCTTTCTTTTCCACCTCTACGCACTGTACGCTGCTAATTAGCACACCCAAGTCCTTTTCCAAATCAGTCGCCTCGATATTACTCCCCAACATGTAGTAGTCCGACTTGGGATTGGCGTAGCTAATGTGCATCACCTTGCATTTACACAAGTTAAACGGCATTTGCCATTTTTCGGACCACTCTCCTATCCTACGTAGGTCCGCACGCAGTTCCTCGATCGCCTTGGGCGTCCCAACATTCGCCCCAAGCTTGGTGTCATCAGCGAATTTGGTGATCCTACTGACGATGCCAGCGTCGATATCATTTATGTAAATGATAAACAACAATGGTCCCAAAACGGAACCCTGAGGAACCCCGCTAGTGATCGAGGCCCAACCCGAACTACCCCCTTTAATTACAACTGTTAGAAAATCTAGAAGAGGGAGAACCATTGTTGTCCCAAGGCGATATGATGACTAAGCTGATTGATGCAGCATTGCTTGTATATATTAAGTTAAGGTGTATATATATATCCATCTCATAATTGTAAGGTTAGTGAAAAATTCACTTAATTTAGAGCTAGCATTTTTGGGCTCTTGTGGCATCATTGTTTGGGCACTCTTGTGGCATCATTTTTTGGGGCGCTGTGCGTCTTTTCTACTCGTTTGTGGAATGCCGTACTTACAGGGTGTGGTCTTATAGAGAGCTCTCTTGCAATTCAGTTTGGTTGTTTAGATACAAGATTGTTGCATCGTGCAATAGTGCAGGTTGTGTTGTTGTTGCAAGGTTTAGAAAGAAGACGATAAATAGTGCCCCTTTTGTTTTTATCTTAAATTCATGCAACTAAGGCCTAAGGTAGGCCCACATCGAGTCAGCAACCCTGAGGTAGGACCTAATAGGACCTCAAGTCCGTAAGTTTTTAATTTTAGCTTAACTTGGGCTGTAGGTTGAACTGGCCCTTCAGAGCTTGGCTGTTCACCGCACAGCTAGGATTTTGAACCAAATAAAAAATAAATAAATAAATAACATGGTCCTTCAGAACCGGATTCTAGCCCAAGACTGAGTAAGTGACTATTTTTCGGCAAAGTTCTGATTGTGCAAATTGTAGCCCAAGTTAGGCCTAGACGGGTTAAGCATTATTGAGTTAAGGTCCCCAAGGTAGAAAGTTTGTCGCCCAATTGCGAAACTTGGCCGCTCGTCTGTCGTTGTTTTTGGCCTACATTTTTACTGGTTTGGTTAATTTTGGTTTATTACTGAATTAAGGTCCGAGGGTAGAAAGTTTGGTCGCCCAATTGCGAAACTTGGCCACTCGTCTGTCGTTGTTATTGGCCTACATTTTTACCGGTTTGGTTAATTTTGTTTTATTATTGAATTAAGGTCCGAGGGTAGAAAGTTTGGTCGCAAAATTGCGAAACTTGGCTACTCGTCTGTCGTTGTTTTTGGCCTACATTTTACCAGTTTGGTTAATTTTGGTTTATTATTCGTAGGCGAAGGTTGCAGACTTCGGTGCGCCAGTTACTTAGGTGGAAAATTTGGTATTCCATACTGGTGGTTGGTCAGTACCCCCACCCAGCAATTCAGTTTATTTGAAAAAAGCAAAATTTGCGTTTGATCAGTTTGGTTAAATATTTTTGCCAAGTCAGCTTATTTGGCATTGAGCCCAATTGTTGTTTGCATTGACGATGAGTGCAGCTGAACTGAACAAGTTTAAAAAAAGGAAAAGCGCCTACAAAGGTCTAATTACAAAGGTCATTGCCACTATAGATTCTGCCATAGAGCAAGAGAATTTAAGCTTAGTGACTGCGCAGTTTTCCATATTAGAAACTAAAGAGGTTGCTCTAAGTGAAGTAAATGTTAAAATTGAGGCTCTTGTAGAAGAGGATGAAATAGAAAATAACATAATTTACTTTGAAGAGATTATTGATGATATAATTAGAGTAGGCCACCGAGCAAAAGAGTTTAGCAGCTCATTACAGTTAGAGACCAGGTCTAATAATGAAACACAACCCTCAACAAATGGTGTTTGTGAAGTTAAGGTTAACAGATCTGCAGTTCAATTACCGAGGCTTGTACTCAAAATATTTTCTGGGAGTATTCAGGAATGGCAAGGATGGGCAGACAGTTTTCAATCAGCAGTTCATTCTAGTCAAGTGTTAAGTGCGGTGGAGAAGTTTAATTATTTGCAGTCCCTCTTGGAAGGGGAGGCAGCAAAGACAATAGCAGGATTAGCATTAACAGAGGCTAATTATAATGTGGCTTGGGATATATTAAAGAAACGGTTTGGTAAGCCAGAGATCTTAATTAAAAGCCACCTCCGTGAACTTTTAGCTATACCTCCTGTTAATAATCCTAATAGTGTCAAGGAGTTACGGCAGGTATATGATGAATTTGAAGTTAGAACTAGGTCCCTGGACAACTTGGGTGTAGTAATGGAAATGTATGGTATAATGTTGGTTACTATACTGGAGTCTAAATTGCCTAGCTCAATTTTGCTTGAATTAGGTAGGGGACACGCTACAGAACATGTGTACATCCCCCTTCAGCAGATGTTAAGTCTTTTAGGCACAGAATTAGCAAGACGAGAGGGAATTGAGTTTGCACAGTGGGATATTAAACAAGGGGACAAAGGCAGGCACAGCACCAAGGTTTCTACAAAAAGGAATAGCCCAGGTACAGTGTCAGCTCTACATGCATCCTCTGAGAATAAATTAAAGGGAATCAAAGAATGCATATTTTGCGAAGGCAACCACAAGTCATATAAATGTGATGTGGCTGAGGCTTTACCTTTTGAGGAGAGAAAGGACAGGGTAACTAAGTCCACAGCATGTTTTAAATGTTTTTTGAAAGGTCACAGAGCAAGGTTTTGTAAGTTTAAAATTTTGTGCAAAAATTGTCATGGCAGGCATCAGCCATTATTGTGTGAAAACATTCCTAGTAGGCCTACCCCAGAAGTAGAGACATCAGTGGCACATGCTACTGCTATGAAAGGGAGTAAAAGTAAAGGGGGATTGTTGCAAACAGCTGCAGCATTATTAATTGGGAATGATGGAGAAGCTACTGTAAGAGTGTTGCTTGATAGTGGTAGCCAGTGTAACTTTATTAAGACCAGAATTTCCAGAAAATTGAAGTTTAAAGAACTTAAGAGGGGAAATTTAAGAATTTCTGGGTTTGGGGGTTCCGTTCAAAACCGAACCAAAGTTAAGAAGGTAGAAATTCTGGTTAAGGGGTTGTTACCACAAAGTCCCACTATCAAGGTCCAAGCTGTAGAGATTGAGGAACTTTGTGCTCCAGTCACTACTTGTTTAGATATGGCGTGTGTCCAAGAATTGCAAGTTAAAGGAATTAATTTGGGCAATAATAAGTTTGAAGGAACAGAAGATATTAGTCTTTTGATTGGAGCTGACTATTATTGGGACTTCATCACTGCTCACTGCTAATATTGTCCGCACATCTCGAGGCCCGGTAGCTATTGAAAGTAAGCTAGGTTGGATGCTACATGGTAGCTATTGCAATGAAATAGAGGTTAAAGCTCCTTTTGTTAAGATTGAGGGGAACAGCCATGGTTTGGAAAGGCATTTGGAACTTTAATCCATTGGCATAAATGACAAACAGGCAAGTATAGTGAACAGTGATGTTTTAGAGCAATTTGAAAAAGGGATTGGGTTTAGAGATGGTTGCTATGAAGTTGGCCTCCCTTGGAAGGATTCTTGCAAACCCGGTTCAAACCTTCAGCTAGCTAATCGGAGGTTGGAGACTTCATTGTACAGGCTAAGAAAAAATGAGTTGTTAATTGAATATAATGAGGCCATCCTAAGCTATGTAAGGGAGAGCTATGCTGAGAGGGTGCAAGGTGAGCTGGTGAGCCAGGAGGCACATTATCTGCCACACCATGCAGTGGTACGGCGAGACAAAACTACCACCAAACTGAGGGTAGTTTTTGATGGCTCAGCCAAGGACAAAGGTGGTGTGTCCTTGAATGACTGTTTGGATGCTGGGCCAAATTTAAATGCAGATTTATTTTCCTTGTTACTGAGATTCAGGTTTGGTAGAGTAGCATTGACTGTAGATGTGAAGCAAGCCTTTTTGCGGATAAAGTTAAAACCAGAGGACAGAGATGCAGTAAGGTATCTGTGGGTGGATACGAAAGACTTGTTGGAAAATGAACCTAAGGTTCAAGCATATAGAATGAAGTCAGTGTTGTTTGGCCTCAGCTCTAGTCCATTTCTGTTGGCAGCGACTATGCAGTACCATTTTAAGAAATATTCTGAAGTCTATCCTAACACTATTGAACACATAAGGAAAAATTTTTATGTTGATGATTTGCTGTGTTCCGTGGATAATACAGAAATGGCTAAACAGATATTCATGGAGGCTAGAGCTCTAATGAGGGAGGCTGGCATGGAGCTTAGAAAATGGCAGACCAATCATTCTCAATTACAAGAGATTATGAGTCAGTCCTGTGTAGTACCCGATGCAGCAGAAAGTATTGAGGATTCTGGTATTAAGGAGTTGTGGGCAATAGACGCAAAAGTGCTAGGCATTGTTTGGCAGCAAGGAGAGGATTTGTTTACCTTCAATGGGAAATCTTTAGTAGAGCTGGCTGAGAATGAGACAAGGTGGACAAAACGTACAGCTCTTAGTTTGGCTTCAAAGGTCTTTGATCCTCTTGGATTCCTGGCTCCATTTGTGATAAAGTCAAAAATTTGGTTTCAGAGCCTCTGGGAAATTGGACTTGGTTGGGACCAAGAGTTACCTGATCATATGGTGGTAAGGTGGAAATATTGGTTCAAAGAATTGGCACATCTTGGAGACATTGAAATCCCAAGATGGTACTTTGGAGAGTTGAACAATAGTCCAGACAATTTGGAGCTGCACATCTTTTGTGATGCAAGTGAGGAAGCCTATGCAACTTGTATTTATATAAGAGGCACATTGCAAGAGGAAGTAAGTTGCAGGTTGGTTGCTGCAAAGAGCAGAGTAGCACCTTTGAAAAGGCTTTCTGTTCCAAGGTTGGAATTGATGGGTACAGTTATTGCTAGTCGGCTTGCAGTTACAGTGCAAAAGTCTTTGGCCCTCTATGAAATTCCAAGCTATTATTGGACAGACTCCACTATAGTTTGGCACTGGTTAAGAAGCCAGGCAAGGAAATGGAAACCATTTGTTGCCAATAGGGTGGAGGAAATTCAAGCTCACACAGATCCCAAGCAATGGAAGCATTGTCCAGGCACCCAAAACCCCGCTGATTTACCAACACGAGGAATTTCAGTGAAAGATCTTGCACAGTCAAGTTTGTGGTGGAATGGGCCAGAGTGGCTAAAACTTTGAAGTGAAAACTGGCCTTCTAATCAGCATATTGTAGGAGAATTCCAGGCTGAAGAAGCATGGGTGAGTGAGGTGAGAAAATGCACTGTGAACAGTTGTCAAGTTATGCAGCAGGACCCCATATTGAGGTTTGAGGACATTACCAGTCTGAAAAAGTTGTTAAGAGTGACAGCATGGGTATATAGATTTACCAACAATATTAAGGGAGAAACAAGAAGGGAAGGAATTCTGAACAGTAAGGAGATTCAGCAAGTCAGGAAATACTGGGTGGTATATGTGCAGAAGGAAAAATTTGGTGAAGAGAGGGAATTGCTCACCAGCAGTCCATTACAGGTTCTACCAACACATTCTGCTCTCAAGGGTTTGAATGTGTTTTTGGATCAGGATTTATTGAGAGTAGGAGGTAGACTACAGTTTTCTGGGCTTCCAGAGGAGAAAAGACATCCAATTTTGCTACCTTCTGGGGGGCACTTTGTGGACCTTTTGATCCTGGATACTCATCATAAGTTGTTACATGCTGGAGTTAGAGAAATGATAATAGAGACCAGACAACAGTTTTGGATTCCTAAAATTAGACAAGTAGTAAAAAAGGTCTTGCATAAATGTGTGGTTTGCAAGCGTTGGAGTGCAAAGCCTTATTATGAAAAGGTGGCTCCACTTCCAAGAGAATGGTGTGTCTATACTGCCCCATTTGATGTAGTAGGAGTAGACTTCGCAGGTCCAGTCTATGTGTATGAGCAAGGGGAGTATAACAAAGGTTATATATGTCTTTTCACATGTGCTACCACCAGAGCAATCCATTTGGAGTTGGTAAGCAACTTAAGTAGTGATATATTTCTTTTGGCCTTTAAAAGGTTTGTGAACAGAAGGGGTTTCCCAAATAAAATCATATCGGATAATGCAAAAACCTTCAAAAAGGCTGCAAAGGAACTCGCAAGAAGTTTGGTCCTTGCTAGAAGCGGAAGGATTTTGGGAAACGCTAGTGAGAAGTCTAAAGTGTCCATTAAAGAAACTTTTAGCTAATGCTCATTTGAGCAAAGAAGAATTCTGCACTGTTTTATGTGAAGTAGAAGCAATGGTGAACAGTAAGCCTATCACTTTTGTTTATAACAGTATGCAGAGCTATTGACACCAAATCATTTTCTTTGTGGTAAACGATTAACATCAAGCCCCATTGTGCCAGAAGACTTGCAGCCTATCCAGAGCACTCAAGGAGAGTTAACCAGACGGTTCAGGTACCTTGAAGAGCTACAAGATCAGTTATGGAAGAGGTGGCAGATGGAATACTTGCCACAACTCAATTATTACCCATCAGGCAATGTAAAGGGCTCCAATGCAAATTGTATCAAGGTGGGAGAAGTGGTAATGATTGGGGATGAAAGACCAAGGCAATGCTGGAAGCTTGGCATAATTGAAGAGTTGTTTGTTGGCAAAGACAACTTAGTTAGGTCTGCACTGGTAAAGACTTCAGGAGGAAAGTTAGAGACCTATACAAAAACTCTATGCTTTAGAAATCAGCAAAAACACAGATAGCCAAGATGAAACATTTGAGTTACAACCTCATGGAGAAGGCTTGGCTAACCTTGCAGAAGGTAATGACAACAATGCCTCTTCGGTGGGGAGTGTTAGAAAATCTAGAAGAGGAAGAACCATTGTTGTCCCAAGGCGATATGATGACTAAGCTGATTGATGCAGCATTGCTTGTATATAATAAGTTAAGGTGTATATATATCCATCTCATAATTGTAAGGTTAGTGAAAATTTCACTTAATTTAGAGCTAGCATTTTTGGGCTCTTGTTGCATCATTGTTTGGGCACTTTTGTGGCATCATTTTTTGAGGCGCTGCGCGTCTTTTCTACTCGTTTGTGGAATGCCGTACTTACAGGGTGTGGTCTTATAGAGAGCTCTCTTGCAATTCAGTTTGGTTGTTTAGATACAAGATTGTTGCATCGTGCAGGTTTTGTTGTTGTTGCAAGGTTTAGAAAGAAGACCATAAATAGTGCCCCTTTTGTTTTTATTTTAAATTCATGCAACTGAGGCCTAAGGTAGGCCCACATCGAGTCAGCAACCCTGAGGTAGGACCTAATAGGACCTCCAAGTCCGTAAGTTTTTAATTTTAGATTAACTTGAGCTGTAGGTTGACCTGGCACTTCAGAGCTTGGCCGTTCACGGCTCAGCTGGGATTTTGAACCCAATAAAAAATAAATAACTAAATAACAACAACCCTCTACCGCTTATTCTTCAGCCAGTTTTCAATCCAGCTACCTATTTCCCCACCGATACCCAGCTTGCGGGCTTTGGCCATTAGCCGGCGGTGATGTACAGTGCTTACAAGAAGTCTCGCGCCTCTGTCTCGTCCCAAGCTAGTCTGTTAGGTATAAAATGGGCGGAGGTGTGTTCGGATTGGTGCACACAATTACTCTAACCCCATCAATGACGTCCACATTATCATTGTGTCCATCACTCTATCTACTTATATATAGAGGCATACTGTATATAGATATATATATACAGTATGCAGGGGATACGTGTCTCAGTCCCAGCTATGGTAGTTGTCTTACAATTAACAGTCCCAAGTGCAAGTTACGTTAACACCTCCACATAAACTACCCTGGACTAAAATAACATACGTGAAGCCCTTAACCACAAACCATTTAAAAGGTATGATTTAAAAGCTCTGTCTCTCTCTCTCTCTCTCTCTCTCTGATCATACCGCAATGCAAGTATCCATATAACGTTAATAATAACCGAAACTCGAGAAAATATACTCTCTGCCTTCCGCTTTACTCCAAATCCATTTCTCTTAGTGACCTCTTAACACAAACTAATCTATCATATTTTGCGACTTTTTAACTCTGGTAGGATTCAATTCCATTCCTATAGTGTAAGAGATACTTAAATTCATGTGTGTATTATGCCATATGATGTGCGTAATAAATAATCATTTTTAAATAGTTGAAGTGTTCAAGGTCATCTGTAATAATCTATAGACTACCTATGGAAAACTGATGAGTGGGTAGTTGGGAGGTAACGAAAATGGTTCACTGAGTAGGTAGGTAGTTAATCTAACAATTATTAAATTCCTTTTATGTCAATAACTGGGTGGATGAAACCAATTGGTTGCTCACCAGAGTTATTCTCCACACTAGTATTTATATACTGTGTGAGAAGAGCGTGCTCGGTAATAGATAAACATTACCGCTCAACCACCGAGGAAAAAAACCAAGACAACGCTGGTGGAAAAAGCCCCGCGAAGAAGACAAAGAGAACGAAAACGAAGAACGGGGCGAGAGGACGCAACTGGGGAAGGGACGAACAGACAACGAAAAAGATCCCACCAGCAAGTGCGCTCTCGACAATAACACAAGGAGAAAAGAGACTCTCTAATAACTAACAGTAAGTGACTAATTGTGTTTTTAACCCAGCAAATTAATCACATTAAATTAAGCTGGGTCAGACAAGTTAGGCCTACATTGTGGCCTAAGACCCAGCATCAACTCATAGCTTAACAAAGGTGAAGTAGATTGCCCTAACCTAATTTGGTGAGGAATCCTACTGTGGACCTCAATTTATCTGCCCGCTCTGGACCATTTCCGGAATCTCTAGGCTGACCCCTCTAGGCTAGACTTGATCTACTCTATAGTTAGACTGGAGATATAAGGGTGGGTTAATTGTGGACCAATTCATACAGAGCATTTTTCGCATTGGTGGTTCGTGTGTGGGGAATTTACAAACCTTAACCTTACTTAACAAAAATTGCAGAATTAGGCTAAATGGTCTAGCCTAAGCCTAACCTAATCAAGCCTAATTAGGTCTACAACCTAGGGCCTAACTAGGAAACATTTACATTGAAGGAGTCTCATTCTCTTATAAGCTTAGACCTGAGTGACACATAAGTACTTGGTGGGGATTAAACCAAATTTAAACTTGACTGTTTTGTCTGTGCTCTCTCTTCTCTGGTAATTTCTTCTTGTCCTCTATTTCATTACGATCCCCAGTTAAACAATTTTGACTTAGACATGGACAGTGCGGAATTGAAAAAGTTAAAAAAGAAAAGGGGGCAAAGTTGGGAGCTGTTACAAAGGCTGTGAACACTTTTAACAATATTACACAACCAGGTAAGAAGATTTAGAGTGTGTAATTCTTAAATTGGAAACTAAAAAGAAGGAAATAATAGCCATTAATGAGAGTATTTCAGAGTTAGTTGAATCCGAAATGGCTGAAGAACAATTGATAGACCTTTACGCTGATAATGATGATCAGGTAATCTCAATTGAACAGCAAATAAGGAGACTACGGTCTCGTTTGACTGACTTAACACCAAAAAAACCTAATTCTGATTTTAATCAAAGTAGAGCTAACCTTCAACAAAATTTAAGTGGCATGCTAAATCCTGAGTCACAAGAATTGAGGGCTCAGTTACCCATTTTGCTAGTACCAACATTTGAAGGGGACACGGTACAATTCCCATCTTTCATTGACAAATTTGAGAATTTAATAGGTAATAAACCTTATATTTCAACTGTTGAAAAGTTTAGCTACTTAACTAGTTTCCTTAAAGGCCCAGCCTATAACCTGATAGCCTATTTACCAGCCGTAGGGAATTCATATGAAGTAGCTATTGATCTCTTAAAACGTAATTACATTAATAAAGATGAGATTGTATATGAATTATCTCAACAAATTTTTGAATTTGCACCCATAAAAGATAACCATAGTGATATGGAAATTTTATACAAAATTAGAAGCTATTATAGGACAACTAGTTAGCAATGAGATAGATATTAAAGCTTCATCTTGGATTATACAAGGCATAGTACTTAGGTGCCTTCCTTTGAGGGTTAAAGATATTTTAATTCTAAAGATGGGAGAAAATTATCCTAATCTGGAAGATATAAGAAAACACTTCCCCAATATCCTAACTAATTACAAATTGAGAGAGTTTCCAACACAAAATAAGACCCAGACTATGGATAAACCAAAGACTGTTCCCAGAGACCAACTAGCTACAGCCAAACAGACAAAACTTGATACTGTAGAATCAAATGTGACCAACTATAATACACGAACACCTACATTACAGAACTTTAATGTAACTGCTGCCTCAACTTACACACCACATTGCAAATTTTGTGCAAGTAATGAACACAGTAGTACTGGGTGTGACAAATATTCAGACTTTAACCAAGGAGCTAAAAGATGTGAACAGTTGAACCTGTGTAAAAAGTGTACTGGTCAGGGACATTATAAGAAAGACTGTAAATCTAGGTTAAGATTCAAGTGTAAGTTTTGTAAAAGTTTACGACATGTCTCATCAATGTGTGATTCACCAAAGTGTCCAAACATAGTACTCAAACTCAAAAGATACTCCCCCAAACAAAGGTAATCAAGAAAATGCCACTTTCATGGGACATTCTGTTTGTTCAAACAACGTAACAAGAAACACTGAGATTCTTTTACCAACTATTACTTTGGACTTAGTGAATAGTGAGGGTAGCACTACTCCAGTGAGATGTCTTATAGACTGTTGTTCTCAACAAACATTTGTTTCACAAAATGTAGTTAATAAATTGGGTTTGACACCAAACCGAATGAACAAAAACTCAATATTGCATCCTTTGTTAAGGATAACTCGGACAAAAATGGCTATAAGACAATTGACCTGGAACTACATTTAGAAAATAAATTAGAGAAAATTGAAGCAGTTATTATTTCTAAAGTAGGACAAAACAAACTGGTTATACCCAAACTATAACAAACCATAAATCAGTTGGGAAAACACTACAAAATAGCTGATAGACATATCACTAACAACACAGTAGCTAACATTGAAATGTTAATGGGGGCAGATTATATTAATCTTATTCATAAGGGCATAGTAGAGATAGGTAATGGTATAGCTATTCAGACTCCATCAGGGATAGCCCCTTTGGGTGATCTATCCAAATACAACCTAGACCTAAACCAAAACAGTTCATGACCAACAAATACTATGTGCCTCAACTCAGTCCTACATAACACCTGTAAGAATAGCAACACTTTGAATAATATTATCTCAACTGAGAACATTAATTCATCATTATCAAATGAAACTTTGGATGAGGCAATTCAAACTTTATGGTTGCTAGAATCTGTGGGTATACATGACACAAATCAAACTTCAGAAGATCAGTTAATGGTAGAAAGATTTGAAGACACCATTCAGTGCAAAGACAATAGTTATTTTATTGAGTTACCTTGGAAAATAAATTGTCCAACTTTAAGAGACAATCTCAAAGTAGCTAAAGGACATTTATATAAAGTAATGAAAAAACTCAAACAAGATAATAATATTAAAAAGTACAGTGATGTCTTCAAAGAACAGCTACAGAAAGGCTTCATTGAAGAAGTAACAAATAACCCTTTTAAAAAAGATGGTTGTCATTATTTAACCCACAGGGGGGTTTATCGACAAGATGCCCCAACAACAAAACTCATAGTAGTATATAACTGTAGCCTCAAAGACAGTGATAAACACAGTTTGAATGATTGCCTGATTGAGGGTCCTAATCTCATTTCTGACCTTGTGAAGATCTTACTGAGGTTCAGGTTAAATAAATATGCTGTACAAAGTGACATTTCAAAGGCATTTTTGAGAATAAATCTTAAAAATGAATATGATAAGAACCAACTTAGGTTCTTATGGTTCAAGGATCCATTTGATTTGAATAAAGGGTTCATAACCTATAGATTTAATGTTGTGTTGTTTGGAGCCAATTGCTCACCTAGCCTATTAGCATTGACAATTGGACATCATTTAAACCAGTTTAATAACTCTTTAACATTGAACTTCCTTAAGGAACATTTTTACGTAGACAATCTAATAGGCTCAACAACAACAAAATCTGAATTATCTGAAGTCTATGAACACTCTCAAAACATTATGCAACAAGGTAACTTTGAACTTAGAGAGTGGATTTCAAATGATGAGGATTTAAACAAAAAGATTTTAAAGGATAATAATGGTCTTACTGAGCCATCAGACAGAGTTAAAACTTTAGGTATGAACTGGTATTTGGATGCAACTTCTAACAGTCATGATTCAATCTGTACTAAAGGTTTTAAACTTGATGAGGAAGCAAATACTAAAAGACAAATATTATCAGAGGCTTCCAAAATTTTTGATCCTATGGGTCTATTCCTGCCTTCAACAATAAAATCAAAGATTCTCCTCCAAGAAATTTGGAGGACAAATGTTGGGTGGGATGATCCAATAACAAATGAAAATCAAAAATCTTGGAAGAAGTTAGCTGCTGATTTAACAAAAGTGCAGAACATTAAAATTCAAAGGTGCTGTGGGTTTAGGGATAAGCCCCAGAGACCATGTGTTTGCTGATGCAAGCACACAAGCTTATGGGTGCTGTGCGTATCTTGTAAGTCCTACAGAAAGTCATCTAATTTATGCAAAAGGGAAAGTTGCACCTCTCAAACCTACCCGAACCATACCTCAATTGGAACTATTGGCTGCTGCATTAGCCATTAAAACCATTTCATTGCTTAAGGATGCTTACCATGATGTGAACATAACTCATATCCACATCTGGCTTGACAGTCAGATTTGTCTTGCCTGGATACGGAATGATAGCATTAATAGTAAGAATATCTTTGTAAGAAATAGGCTAAAAGAAATAGCTGAAGCTAATGAAAGCCTACAAGTAAACTTTCACTATGTTCCAACTAAACAAAATCCAGCAGACTTTCTGACCAGAGGTTTATCCTACAAGTTGTTGAAGTCAAACAAAACTTGGTTTATGGGACCTAAGTGGCTCTGTAATACAGACCAATGGCCTGTGGAACAAGTTAACTTGACATTAAATTTAATCTTTTCAAATGAAAAGGTTGAACCAATCACTAATTATGAACAGTATTCTGATTTCAGTAAACTTGTCAGGGTTACAGCCTACTGTTTGAGGTTTGCTCACAACTGTTTAACTACAATTAACAAACAGCTAAAAAAAACAATCATAATTATACAGAAGTCGCAACCAAATACTGGATAGGCCATGCACAACAAAAAGAGTACAATAAAGAGTTAGAATTCTTAACTAATGGGAAACAAACAAAATAACCTGTACCATCAGTAGTTGTGGATCTAAACTTGTTCAGAGATGAGGAAGGCCTTCTAAGGTGTAAAGGGAGATTAGACAAATCAAAACTGTCATACAAAAGCAAACATCCAATCCTTTTACCTAGATTTAGCTATTTGACAACATTAATCATCAGAAAAACACACAATGATGTATATCATATGGGGGTACCACAGACACTAACTACATTAAGAAAAACTTATTGGATACCCAAGGGAAGGATCACTGTTAAAACAGTCCTGAGTGAGTGTGTCACATGTAGGCGTATTCATGCTAGGCCCTATAGGAAACCAAATCCTCCTGCTTTGCCAGAGGAGAGAGTTACTCTCAACAGACCCTTTGAGACTGTAGGCATTGACTATACAGGAGCATTGACTGTAGGGGTAGTTGACACTGAACAAAAAATGTACATTGTACTGTTTACATGTGCTGCCTCACGAGCTGTTTATCTGGATGTTGTGGAGGACCTTACAGCAGAATCTTTTGTTGCTGTCTTTAAGAGATTCTGTGCACGACATTCAGTACCCAAGACAGTTTGGACTGACAATGCTACATATTTCAAGGCTGGTGAACAAGTCATCCACGACTTGTTAAGCGATGAAATCACACAATTATATATACAAAATTCAAACATAAAGTGAAAGTATATTCCGGTTGCCTCTCCTTGGTATGGTTCTATCTGGGAGAGGAATATACAAACAGTAAAGAATTGCTTGAAGAAAGCAATTGGCAAAAAACAGATACACTTATTTGGGTTGCTCTCTCTCCTGGCTGAGATTGAGAACATCATTAACAATAGACCACTCACTTATGTGAGTGACAACATTAATGACCCGGAACCATTAACTCCAAATCATTTGATTCGGGGAGAACAAGTTAGTCTCCTGCCGGACTACAATATAGACTCTTCAGAAGACCCAAACTGGACTCAACGACATGATGAGCTCCAGACTAAGTTACAACATTTAACTAGAGTTAAAGCTCATTTCATTAAACAGTGGAAAACTCAGTACTTGATGGGTCTAAGGGAGAGACATAAACAAATGACTAAGAAGGATTGGTCTGACACAATTAAGGTAGGGGACCTTGTTCTCATACATGACAGTACTCCAAGACAATACTGGCCTCTGGCTAGAGTTTCAGAACTCAGACCAGGGGCAGACGGGGTAACAAGAGTGGTCAAATTAAGGACTTCAACGGGTGACACAACAAGAGACATTTCTCTTTTGTACCCTTTAGAGTCTGGACCCAAAACAATGGACTTTGGAGAACCTTCTCCACTGACAGTAACAACTGGAGACACTGAACTTCCAGTAACTATTCCTTTGACAGTAGGAGTGGTAACGCATCCTACTACAACATTGACAGACACAAGACCTCAGCGACAAACAGCATTAAAGGCGCGACTATTTTTACAACAAAAAATAGATGCTGGGGAATTGTAATTTTATCTTCTAACTTTCATTTTTTCTTTTCTTATGGTAAAGACCATAGACAGTTTCATCCTATGGATGTATATTTTCTCTAATTAAATGCTACACCTTCTCCATGAGAAGGTGAGGATAGGCACTGTTAATCACATTAACAGGCATTTACAGTCAAATAGTTAGCTAGTCTACACTCAGACATAAAAATTGGTGACAATGACACCAAAATTTTTATCTCCCGGGGCCCCCAGTATATGGAAAACTGATGAGTGGGTAGTTGGGAGGTAACGAAAATGGTTCACTGAGTAGGTAGGTAGTTAATCTAACAATTATTAAATTCCTTTTATGTCAATAACTGGGTGGATGAAACCAATTGGTTGCTCACCAGAGTTATTCTCCACACTAGTATTTATATACTGTGTGAGAAGAGCGTGCTCGGTAATAGATAAACATTACCGCTCAACCAACCGAGGAAAAAACCAAGACAACGCTGGTGGAAAAAGCCCCGCGAAGAAGAGAACAAAAGAGAACGAAAACGAAGAACGGGGCGAGAGGACGCAACTGGGGAAGGGACGAGAACAGACAACGAAAAAGATCCCCACCAGCAAGTGCGCTCTCGACAATAACACAAGGAGAAAAGAGACTCTCTAATAACTAACAGTAAGTGACTAATTGTGTTTTTAACCCAGCAAATTAATCACATTAAATTAAGCTGGGTCAGACAAGTTAGGCCTACATTGTGGCCTAAGACCCAGCATCAACTCATAGCTTAACAAAGGTGAAGGTAGATTGCCCTAACCTAATTTGGTGAGGAATCCTACTGTGGACCTCAATTTATCTGCCCGCTCTGGACCATTTCCGGAATCTCTAGGCTGACCCCTCTAGGCTAGACTTGATCTACTCTATAGTTAGACTGGAGATATAAGGGGTGGGTTAATTGTGGACCAATTCATACAGAGCATTTTTCGCACTACCCCTCAAGCCCACTCTCAACACTTAGATTCCCCTAAGACACAGGCGTCTTGAAGTAACATGAATGCGTAGAGATCTAAGGTGTTAGATTCCATATTATATAATTTATGTGCTAGGTTTAAGAACGCTGGCATTAAAGGATGGAAGGAAGGGACAGTAAAAGCGATAATAGGTTTAATGAAGGAAGTGGAATGAGGATGGAGGTAAGCGTTGCTATGTCGAAGGAAACGAGGTTGGGTGGGGAATTACGAAGGGAGGAGGAAATGCTAAACACAAACTCAAATATTTATTTTAATGCCCTAGACCTAGAAAGACAGAGCAAAATACCTTAAACTAACAATGAATTGACAGAAACAGAAGAGTCTGGTCTTAGACGCATTGATAGGTTTAACGTATGTGGCTAGAGGCCGCCACTCAGAATTACCACTACTACCTAAGTCATAATAAGGTTATTTACTATGACAGAGTAGTCATGAGTAGTTATGGAAATAAAATATGATTATACTGTTGATGGCTGACTATATTCAGTTGGGATATAAACTATTGCTGACAATCTTTGGATCCTTGGCTTTTAAAACGAATTTTTTATGCATATGTTCAACAAAATAGGAAATTGGCTGATTATTATTACCATTCGAAGGGTTGGTACCCTTCACAACCGAAATCAATTTCAGAAGGGGTGCATGGTATCCTCATTTCCTTTATCGTCCCAGCACGCTTTACATAAGCTATTTACACAAAGATGGAAAGGCCATCTGTGCACCACGAGACGACCCAGACAATGCGGGGAGCAATGGTGACATTGCATGAATATGGTGTGCCAATAAGAGAAATATCAAGACGACTAGACGTTCATCGAAGCACTGTGGAACGGTGAATTCATCGGTATGAAGCAGAAAACTCAGTCGCTACTTTGCCAAGGTCTGGTCTTCCCCGTTCAACATCTCAAGAGGAAGATGTTGCGATTGTTAATCATGCCAGAGGGCATCCGTTTGTTCCAGCGACGCATATTTACAGACACCTGAACCTTCGTTGTAGCCCAAATACAGTGAACAACAGACTTCACGAGGCAGGGTATTTTTCTCGCCGTCCAGCTATAAAACCTGCATTGACGATTGAGCATAAAGAGGCGCGGATGGGATTTGCCTTGCAATACTTGCCGCAGGAAGAATTCTGGAGAAAAGTTGTGTACTGTGACGAAAAAACATTTTCAACAGATAGTCATGGTTCCCTGCATTGTTGGAGGCAGCGCGGAAAACGCTATGAAGAAGGAAATGTTTTCCCGAGCAAACGCAGTGGTCACATCAATCTCGGTGTGGGGCTGGATGTCTGGCTATAGTGTCGGAGAATTGACTCGTAGATGGGCGCTTTACTGGACAGCAATATTGCCAGATACTGGAAGAGGTGCTGCTACCCAGTGTTCGTGCGTATCTGGTTCCAGCACCAGAACCATTTTACTTAATGGAAGATAACAGTCCCATTCATAGGAGTAACGTTGAGAGAGCGTGGTACGAAGATCACCCAGAGATTATTGATCTAATTCTGCCACCACGTTCTCCTGATTTGAATCCGATTGAAAACCTTTGGGCAATAATGATTAACGAATGGGAGCAACGCAATGAAAGAACATTTGAAGCACTTTTAGCTCACACGAGGAATAGTTGGGGGAGCTTACGCCGAACACCAAACATTCCCTACAATCTGGCCTCTTCTATGCCGCAACGGTTGCAAGAAATTATTGATGCTGGAGGAAGCTATACGAAATACTGATGTTAAAGCCATGACGTAAATGTGTATCGAATATATATATTTAATATAGAATTTTATTATATTTTTATGTTTGACATCTATAAAAGTATATATTGTGACCATGAAAGAACTTTACTTATCCTGTTAGAATCTTTTCTTGCAATGTCTACGCTCGTGGAGATGATAATATATGCATTGTTGAAACAAACTATGAGGTAATAGTTTCAGGAAAAAAATAAAAACTGGCAACATCGAGGTCATCACATGTTTATGGGAATTGTCATATGATATGCTACCAATAAACTCTTATATACTACTATATACAGTATACTATATTACGTAATAATTACGATGAACAAATCAAATGCAAATTTCTCTGATTCACGGACCACCAGTCTTGCTTTAGACTAATGACTTTCATAAGATGGAAAAGGTTTAACATAGTTCGTTTAATAGGTTACCACTTAAAACAATGGATAAACTATCAACTAGAGAGACGACCGTGACTTCCTCGAAATGCGAGCGCGAGGGGGGTTCACTGAGGAATTTGGTCATTAGATTCGTCACGTAGGATATATATCACAAACAACAATATTGACAATTCCCAAATATCAATAATTGCATTTGAGCAAATAATTTGGACCTGCGTCAAAATAACTTAGGTACCATGCCATGATTTGGGATAATTTGCCGAATTAGTCGTTCTCTATAGTCTACAGTATATATCGAGACGGTATAATGTAATGCCCAGCTAATAATATGATGACTAGGATTGCTCCATAACCATCCCAACATCCCGAAACTTGCTCCATTCTGCTTCTTAATCATTTGTATTTTAAACACTAAAATGTAGCAGAAGTGACGTAGTGATGGACGTCATTGATTGTGTTAGAGCAGTTGTGTGCCCCAATCCGAACACACCTCCGCTGCCATAAGGACCGCCCATTTTATACCTAACAGACTAGCTTGGGACGAGACAGAAGCGTGAGACTTCTTGTAAGCACTGTACCTTATCAAAGGCTTTCTGAAAGTCGCGATAAAGTATATCAATCGCCCTACTCTTATCATACTCTCCACATGACTTGCAAAAACTCGAGCAAGTCTTAACGTGTTAATCTTCCTCGAACAGTTCGCGAACAACCTATCTTGCAGGATCTGAATTTTAAAACTTTATGGATGATTTTATGTACAGAAGGTTATGGAGTGTTTAACTCAACTGCTGCTCTCCTTAATGATTTCTTTGGGATTCTCAGAAATTTCCCTTATTTGACACTTCCTTCTGCAGTGAACTACTTTGCCCACACTAGGATAAGATTTCTGTTGTTGGTGTGTTTAATTCGCGAGTAAATCGTCTTTGGACTGTAATGACATCCACAATCGTGAACCCACCTTAGGAGCTTATTCTTCTCTTGAACAGACTCCATTACAAAACTAAAACCTAGGCCAGGGGAAAGACCTACAATAAAAAAAAAAAGATGTACAGGTGTCTAAAGCAACGCAAGTGAAGAGAAAAATCCGATTTTAACTGGTTTAAACGAGTTTCGACTTTTTTTTTAAACAGCAATTATAAAGTACAATATGTAATAAATATTACTTGTCCATGTTCACTCGCGTTAATTCAAATCGGATTTCACTCGCATTATTTCATACAAGCCCGGTAAAATCTTGTTTAAACCTATCTCATTCCCTTCATGGTGGTTTTTATACCAAAAATAAAACACAACATTACTGAATCAAATGTACTTAATTAAATTGTTTCCATATCAATTTAAGAAATAGTTATTACTTCTTTTTGCATCTTTCATTTAAATACATCCTACATAAAGTCTAAAGGAAAGCTTTCTCCAGCTTGGGATAATAATCCCACGGTAGAGGATTGTCGTGCCTCTCAAAGGTTTCAAATGAGGGAGTGGTAGAGTGTGGATTCACATTAAAATAGTTTTTTAAATCGTACTTAAACTAAACTAACAATGGAAATGTACTTGGGGCACTCAATATATTTTGCACTACCCTTTTTTCTTAGCTAAATAATAGGCCATGGGGCTGAAATGTCTTTTACGCCGTAAATTTGAACTTTCTGCGCTTCACATAACCGGATTTTTCGTTTGAACCTCCCTACTTGTATAAAACCGATGGTTAACGCAGTTTCGAAAATGGCGTCTGACAGTGATGCGCGTCGTAAACAAAGCTGTTATCGAGTTCTTAACCGCAGAGAAGGAAACAGTTGGAAATATTCACAAACGTCTACAAAACGTTTAGAGATATGATGTTGCTCGAAGCACAGTTGGACGCTGGTCTAAACGTGCGAGATCATCGGAGAGCGAGAACCAGCCTCGATGATGAGCCACGCAGCGGTCGCCCAGCATCGGCTGTGACATCTCACACTGTGCAACGTGCTAACAGCATCATTCGATCAAATTGGCGCGTCACATACAAAGAGCTATCACTGGAGCTAGGAATTAGTGAAGGAAGTGTGAATACGATAATTCAGCAACTGGAATACTCAAAAATGTGTTCACGGTTTGTTCCTCGCGGATTGACAAGATCACAAAGCCCAAAGAAAAGAAATTGCTTCCGAGTCGTTGGTTCGATACGAGACAGAAGGGGATGAGACTTGGGTACACCACTTTGAACCTGAAACAAAACGCCAATCTATGGAGTGGCATCACGCAAGAAAAGTTTAAAATGGCTCCCTCTGCAGGAAAGGTTATGTCCACCATCTTCTGGAACATGAAAGGGGCGATTCTGGTGGACATTACGAAGAAAGGACAATCAACTTGGAGGCATATATTGCTGCCCTACAGACTCCAGAGACGTATACAGCGAGTTCGACCAGAGAAAACTGGAAGACGACGTCCTTTTGCACAACACAAGACCACACAAGGTTTGCAAACAAGAGGCCATCACGAAAATGCGCTTCACTGTTACCCCACCCTCAATACAGCCCGGATCTGGCACCTACAGACTTCCATTGGTTTGGCCAATGAAGGATGCTATTCGTAGAATAAAGTTTCAATGACGAGGAGGTTGCTGTGGAGGTTAAGAGGTGGCTCCAGCGGAACCCACCGGACTTTTACCAGCAAGGAATAAAGTCCCTTGTTTCAAGGTGGAGGAAAGCCGTAGAAAAGGAGGGAGACTGGAAAAATAAAATTTTAAAAAAGGTACGTAAATACTTGTGTACAAAACTTCTGGAATTTACCAGGAAAATTGGAAAGAAAAAAAAAAGGGGGGCAAAATATATTGAGTGGCCCTCGTAGTAAGGAAGAAACCTGTGACATACCATACATAGATAAATGGTTTTAGAGGTAAGAAAACACATTACGTTCTTTACGCACTTGTGTATTAAACCATAGCTCAAACTCATTATATAGCAGTGTTCGGAAGTTACTCCTATTTCTTATGCCCCAAAATTAACTTCACATGTAAAGCCCCACCCCCACCAATATACACATTTATGACAGTACCAGACATTTCAACATTTAAAAATTTTAACGAAATATCTACTGTTTGGCATGTTAGTTTAAAAGCTGTCAACCCTGTTATATTCACCAAATTTCAAATCATTTGCTTCTTAAATATGTTACGCGCAGTTATAAGGTAAAGGTTAACAGCCAGGAAGCTCATTTCTCCACGATGAAAAGCTGCCCCGCAAGTGTCACCTTTAGCTCGAGCAATGACAGAGTAAGCGGCCAACTTAACCTAAACAGGAAACAGCAGGCGATACGAACCAGAGACTTATAGCTCGGAGTCCGCCATCGTAACCAATGAGCTACCTACCGGGCGCCCACATAAGTGCAGTTATATGCGTGTACAATAGATTATAAAGCACCAAAACAAAAATTAACTTTACACTTGGTATTCAAATCCTTACATACCCAAGAGAAGAAAAACATTTGATATTAAAATATGTGAAGACTCGCATAGCAAACTCTTCGCAAATTATCATATTCTCAAATTTATATCACCACCTCAATTCAGTATTAGAAAGGGGATTGAAATAGCGAAGAAAACCAACCAGATTCTTAAAACAATTATTCGAATGAGTTTACTACAGGAGCATCATGCATCGCCAAGAACCATTTTACGATGGCAAATTTCAGAAACAGCGTGGGTCAGTTTTTTTTTTCTCGCAAATCATAACTCCTTAGTGAGCTCCTAAGTGCTTGGAACGAGTAAAATTGCCAAGAAACATATATATATATATATAAAATAATAATTTCCAAAATATGACACCTGTGGAACACAAAGAAAAATAAACAAGTTTTATAGAGAGGTACTAATACTACAAATTAATTTTAGGTTGTCAAGGTTGAAGTTATTTGGTTCATGTAATATAATTTATTTAGCATTCATTCACAATTCAACAACTCTCTTGAATATAAAATAGCACAATGCATAAATAGTTCTTGGACACAAACGTTATTCCCTAAGCAAGCATCAGCGCTTTCCTTAGTTTTCATATAAACATGTCCACATTAGTAAAGGGGGGGAAAAAAATCTGGCTATTTAAAGGCAAGAAAATGCAATTAAGGTGGGTTAATAAAAAAATAAAATTACCCTACACACAAAAAAATCTTTTTTTAACCTAGTATCTATATTCGGTATTAAAAAAAAACGATGAAACTAAAAACTTACAAATCCTTGCGAGAGTCAAGGCACGAAAAACTCTCCCATTCATGAACTGACGTTAAAATAATCCTCCTTTTGTTAATAGCAGATGAAAGATAATGCGAGAGAATGAACACCACCCAAACGACAGACAAAACCACTTCATCATCTGAAGATCTAATAATAATAATGATGATGATAATCATAATAATAATAATAATCCCACTTGAATTAATGCAACCTAACCACCACCACGGGTTGGTCTCTCGCTAATGTCCGAGTAAAACGCTTTAATTTGGGTCAGGTTTGGTTCAAGGTGGTACTTTCGATAGAGGTCTTGTCAATCGTGTGAGCAATTATCTAGAGAGGTGAGGAATGGGCTTAAGGCGTAACAAATAAAA
Source organism: Bathynomus jamesi (assembly GCA_023014485.1). Lineage (NCBI taxonomy): Eukaryota > Metazoa > Arthropoda > Malacostraca > Isopoda > Cirolanidae > Bathynomus > Bathynomus jamesi. The sequence continues at coordinate 1,162,448 of JAJOZX010000658.1, read as the reverse complement.
CCTGGACTTATAATGGAATGGTAATAAATTTATTAGCATGAAAAACAAGATGCACTTAATTTTAAAAACATGATACTCGTGATGATTATGTCATAAGTAACAATGAAGATCGTACAAATACTTTTATTATATAATAACAATTAAAGTCCAAGAGAGTAAAAAATAAAATAAAACCGACAGCAGATCACTTTTCAAAGTTAAGAAGAGGAAGAAACGGCTGAATTTGATACTTAAATCAAAGCGGAAAAAACTGATGCTTTTTTACTGAAGTCGTGAAAAATGATAAAATATATGTAGAAATGAAAGACATTTTCATTCAAAATATTTCTTATAATACGTTTTATTAGTTCTTCCGTGTTCGCTCTTTGATGATGATGATGATGATAATGATAATAATGATAATTATAATAATAATTGTTCACAAGTCTTTAGTATTCAATAATAATAATAATAATAATAATAATAATAATAAATTTGACAGTAAAGAAACAAGAACTTTAAAATGATAAATGATGTTACCTTTTAATAATTTATTTATAAACCCGATTTTAAACTACATTTCAGTAATTAACTTTTTTTTTAATTAAAAAAATTATATAATGGATCAGCGCAGTTGGTTAATACGTAAATTAATTATAGCTTAAACTCCTAGTACGAAAAAGTTACCAAAAAAAAAAAATGAAAGTTGAAATAATTTGTAATTAGCTTTTCGTCCACAGCTTCATGATAATAATAATGATGATAATAATAATAATAAGAGAAAAACTCCAAATCCGATTATGAATTAAATGACAACCTCAGAAATACCACCACATAACAAAATGAAATTCAAAATCTTTAAAAAAAAAAATAATAAAATAAAAATTAGGATTGAAATATAAGAGAGGAGGGGAAATAAAATTGTTCTTTCCCTCCTCAGTTTATTTGCTGTTTTGTTTTATTGCCACAACCGTTTCCTCGCCCATTGCCTTCATCACTGTAAGCTGCGAATGAAAAAGAAAAAAAAAAACAAAGAATCAGGGTGACTAAAACTTACTCGTAACTCATCAAATGTTTAAAGTTAATAGCGGGACTACTTCTATTATCTAAAAATTTAGTCACTTCTTAAACCCACAATATTCAACTTAGTTGGTAAAATCTTAACAGATTTGTATCCGTTTAATTTCGTAAAACGGCATCAATAATAAAATCACATTCGAATAGTGGAACTGTTTTAACTTCACTATTTCTATTTGCTAAATACACAAACAATATCATAGTAGTAATTAAACAAAATATTTCAGTAATTTTGTTCGTAAAAATTTACGATAATCGAGTAAATTAAATTAATCTCTCATTTGCTTTACCAAGAGGACACCTTTAAATTTTTCTCATACCACACGAATTTACTCGCTACGTAATTAACTCTTAATATCTATCACCACCAAATCAAAAAGAAACTAATGCCTATATCAGCACATCCAACGGAGATTTCTCTTCGTATCTATCTACGCCAATGTAATACTTCTGAATGTAGCAATTTGCGCACCCGTCCGCCAAGTTTATATTAGAAAATATATCTCCGCTTTTCATACTATTTATTATCTGTTCATGCAATTCATATATCCCTATCATTGAAGACTTTCCTATATTTCCAGATCCACTCCACAGCTCCAACAAAACGCTAATAACAATTTTTTCAACTTAAAATACTAAGTCTAAATGGTAAATTAATCGACATGTTTTCAACTGCATTTAGTCTGTTGTGACTAAAATGTACTCTCCACATTTTTCATACTGCTTATTTAGAACTTGCCAAACTGAGAATTTGGTTCTCTGCTTACTAGTGCAAAAAAACATTTTGTCTATTAACCCGTAATATCACGGGCTCTCGCTTCTGACCATTTCTGCGCAGCCCCGTATATACACGGGTTCAGACTTTAAACCGAGATTCTTTGTGTGGCCCGTGTTTTTGGCTCGACTCGTAACTGGGCGCTCGCACAGTTAACGGGTTAAAGGTTAACACTGACAATATATAGTTTCTAAATCTTTACCCAAATACCTCATTCACTCAAAACACTGAACTGACTACCCGCGCTGAGCTCTATGTAAACAATGTTTGTTTAAAATGTAAATAATCTCTTGGGACAATCAAACCAACGAGGACTTGTTCAATGTAACAATAGTTTAAATAATATCCGCCACTTTCCATCGAGGTTAATCTCGTTCTCTTGACATGATATGAGGCGAATAAACCAATCCCGAAATGGTTAATTCGCCTCTATTCGCCCGAGCGCCTCTTATTTAATCGACAAGTTACTGTGGGTTGGGTTAGACGAAGTTAGTTCGTTTCTTTTTGACCCCGTGTTGCCATTACAAAATACCCACGAAATAACAGTCAGCCCCATATTAATGTCCTTCAGTTCACTTATTTAAAAAAGAGGACAGGCCCCTTACTCTCTCTTTGCTGTTTGTTTTTGTTTTTTCCTTCTTTAATTTCCGCCGATTCGTATCTAGGGAAAGAGGTACATATCTCGACGAGACAGTGGGTGGGTGGTATCACTGGGTTGGGGATGGTAGACTAGGGAAGTGAGTAAGGTTCAGTTGCTGGATAGTGGGTAGGAGAGGTATGGCCTTAGATACGATGAAGCAGATGGGAATGAGTGAGTAAAAGGGAAAATCGCTTCGGCTGAAAAGTTGGGGTCTTCGGCGAGTATGGAAATTTTGGACAAAAACACCTACGACGAAGAGCGGACAGGTTTGGGCATTCGACCAGGAGGACTACGACAGTGGTAGGGGTATGGCAGGTATGGCAGAGCAGGGCTGGCGATTTAGCCATAAGGTGACCATGTGTAATGCGTGCGTGTCCTAGGCGGAGACGGGCTAAAATCACTTCTTTATAGAGGGACCGGTGGAATGAGGTCGCCCAGTATCCTAATTGTGGTTTGATCTTGTTGAGTTTGTTGTATGTAGCCTAGTCCCATTCCCAGATGAAGCGGAAGTGGGAGCAGAGTCGGGAAGAAGTCGGAGAAAGGAAGGGGCCCGGGGGGAGACAGTAAGCAGGCCGTCTTTGCCGTGTGGTCCGCCGCCTCGTTACCCACCCTGGATGCCGACATATGCCGGGACCCAGCAGAAGGCGATTGTCTCGTGTCGGAAGATTGTTAAAAAGTGGAAGGTTTGCTGGATGGTAGACGAACGGACGAGGGGGGGTTAAATATATCAACGGAGATAAGTGCGCTTTGGGAATCTGAATAAATGACAAAGGAGCTGGCAGAGTGGGTGCGCACAATGTCGAGGGCCTCCATAATCGCGAAGAGTTGGGCTGAGAAAACGGAGGCCTCGCGGGGTAGGCTAACGCCTCGATAAAGTGGCTGGGCCAGTATCACCGCTGAGGCGGCCGTACCAGGCTCCGAGCGGGAACCAGCTGTATAAATGGGGACTGTGTCCGGGTATTGGGTTGTGTGTTCTCGGAAGAATGACCTGTATACCGTAGCGATCGTGGTAGTCTTTGGTAGAGCACACAGGTCCCTGAAAGACGATAGGGGTGAGGAGCCAGGGAGGGTAAATGCTGTATGAGATGGGGATAACCGACGGGGCGGGCATGTTCGAAAGGTCAAGGAAAGAGCGAACCGTTTCAGTGAAGCGCCAGCTCCGTCCCTAGGGTGAGAGTTCAGAAATCGCCGCGCAGAGAAGCGAAGAGGGTAGTCTGCGCACGGAGGGTATGTCCTCATGAGCAGCAGACCCCGTTGGAGGGCGAGAGGGTGGTAAATGAAATCCACTTGGAGGCTGGGGAAGAGCGGAAGGCACCAGTGGCGAGACGGAGGCCCTTATTAAGTACCAAATCCAAGACACGGAGGCACGCGTTTGAGGCTGAACCGTATACTACACTGCATAGTCCAGCTTCGACTGCACCATGGAAGTGTAAAGGCGAAGGAGAGGGGGTCGGTCTGCGCCCCATGTGGTGTAGGAGAGGTGATCTAGGAGAGCGAGGGGACGTTGGAGGGATTGCTTCAGGTGTTTGAGATGGGGAACCCAGTTGAGCCGTCGGTCCAGTCATGCCCAGAAATCGCGTGGAGGGTACCACCTCAAGAGGATTGCCAGTATAACGTGACAGAGGGGACAGGAAGGGTTGAGGGTGGTCGTCTTCTGAAAAGCATACACTTGGTCTTAAGGGTGGAGAGGCGGAACCCCACCGACGTCGCCCACCTTTCCACCTGGCGAGCTGAATTTGCCGTTGAACGACGGCCGGCTCCCACCCTGCGAAGTACAGTAGATCGCAAGGTCATCTGCGTAGATAGAAGAACGGATGGTGGGTGGAAGGCATTTTGAGACTGTTCATAACTACGGAAAAGCATAGAACACTGAGGATGCTTCCCTGTAGGATCCCGTCCTCCTGCACGAAGGTGTCTGAGAGGATTGAGCCCACCCGAACTTTAAAGGTTCGGGAGAGGAAGCCCCTGATGAAAGTCAGCAGGGCTCCGACGAGACCCAGATTTTGGAGCTGACGAAGGATTATTGTCCGACGGGTGGTGTCCTGTCGAAGGCATTCTGCATGTCTCGGCTGAGGAACAGGGTGGGATCAGTGGAGGAGCGAAATTGTCTGAAGCCGGACTGGGTAGCTGGAAAGGAATCACCATTTTTTTCGAAGACTGCAGGGACAACACGTTAAGGGCAATTGGTCTGTAGTTTGTGGGATCGAGATAATCTTTGCCGGGTTTGGGAACAGGGATTACGTGGGCCTCCCTCCACCGGGAGGGGACGGTGCCCTCTATCCATATGAGGTTGTATAGGCCTAGTAGGAAAAGTTGTAAGGTAGGGTGGATGTGCTCAATCATGCTGTACGGGATACCGTCCGGACCGGGACAAAGGGATCGTCGAGAGGCCAGTGTCGCCTGTACTTCAAGCATGGTGAACAACCGATTGTAAGTGAGGTCTAGGAACGGTGAAAAGGAGCTACTGTTAGGGGAGGGTACGAGGGAACTGTCTGCGGAGGAAGAAACGGCGGCGAAGGTAGAAGCAAGGTGGTTTGCCACCGATTTGGGCTCGTATAAAGTTCATCGTTAGTCCGGAGGACCGGAGGTCGGGAGGGGACACCCTTACCTTCTTCCAGATGGTAGCCAAAGGTGTGGTGATTGTGACGCCGGACACAAAGGGACGCCAAAACGCTCGGCGCGCTTTCTTCATTGTACGGCGGGCGATGGCCGAGGTCCGCTGCATCTCCGTGCGATGGATGGGGAGTCGCGTACGGTAGAAGCGTCGGATGGCCTCCTTGGTGCGTATGGTCTCCGTGCACTCTGGTCCACCAAGGTACCCATCGGGTGCGGGGGTAGGCTGAGGATCGTGGGATGTTAGTGCACGCAGCCGCTACAACGATTGACTCAGACTCGAAGTATGCGATGAACTTGTCGGAGTATGGGAAGTGGGCAGTCGTCAGGGTTGTATATGTATTGTCGTGGAAGCGGGACCAATTAGCTTTGGCAGTAATCCATTTGTTCGGTACCCGAACGGTCTGGTCGGGCCAATTTAGCGCGAGTTGAACAGGGAAATAGTCACTTCCATAGTCCTGTTGAAGGACTTACCATGTGAAATCTAGGAGGGGGGTATTGGTCAAGACGAATGAAAGGTCTATACACGATAGAGTGCAGGTGGTGGCATGGTAGAATTTAAGAGAGCCATCTTGAGGCAATCGGAGAGCGCGGTCATGACAGTAATCAGGGTCGAGTGTGGGGAGGGAGGTATATTGAACAGACGGTGTCTGTCTACCTAGGGAAAACCGGGTAGCAATCACCTGTAACGGGGATCGGATAGATTGTGGAGGGGGACTGCGTGGTGTACGAGAATGGCAACCCCCCTTCGAGTGCAGGTAGGAGACGGGGTGGCAATATAGGAATATCCAGTAGGGCAGGGCATGGGCCTGGTCCCAAAGATTATAGCTCCTGGAGAGACACACACACCGGACGGGAAGAGGAAACCAAGGAATTAAGACTTTCGTAGTTTGCAAATACTCCTCTGCAGTTCCAGTGTACTATTGTAGTTTGCGGGGGGGGAGGTCCATTATTCGATGATGGGGGATGGGTAAAGGTGTAGGTGCTAGGGGGTTGGGGTGTGAAGGGAGATCTGGGGTTCGTGAAGGCGAAGGATGGGTCAGGGGCATGGCTGGCTATCTGCCGTTCACCAGAGAAGGAATCGGTCAGCCAGTCGACCTCAGCGGAGATTGCGGGGTCGAGTCGGCCAAGCGAGACTCGAGGCGTGGATCACGGTAGCTAGGGAAACGTCGTAGGCTCAGATGGTGAGGGTTTTCTTGGTGGGCTTCTGTATTCTGGCCAGGAAGGGGCGCTTTATTTTACATAGTGGCACCTCCCCGCCTGTCTAGGGTCTCACGGCGGACACTGGGTGGTGATAAGAAGTACCAGAAGGATCGGGCAGGTGGGAGTGAGGACGTGCTCAGGGTGGCTGACAAGGAGGGGGCCGGGGTTGTTGTTGGGGGGGGGGGGGGGGGATGGCACCAGAAAGCAAGAGCAGATCCACAAGACGCATGGGCGCGGCCGAGATCCCCTTGACCACACCATGTAGTTGCGCCAGTGCCGCATCCACTGGATCGTCGGGGGGAGAGGATATTGTCCAGATTGATCTCGTCGGGGGGAGAGGATATTGTCCAGATTGATCTCGTCGTGGGAGGCGGTTCATGTAACTCGGTTACTATTGTCAGAGTCTGTGAAGGTAGATTGGAGGGACTTCTGGGGTGGGGGTGATATGGTCCTCGTAGGCCAGTGGTCGGGGAACAGGGGTAAATTTAAAAATTTTGGGGGTAATGCGTGCGGTATGAGACACACTTCCCTCAGAGCCTCAGTCGTGTGTATGGTATCATGAAACGAAGAGGTGCTTTTAGTGCTTGACACTTTGTGCTATTTTTTTCGTATATTTTTATTTTATTTTGTTACATAAATGTGGCGTTATTCTAAATTTTAGAATATTACGAATTTACGTCCTGATTTTGATGTATCAAAAATGAAACCATCATTTTTCCAAAACCTGAAGTGGAGATGTTTTGAATGAAATTCTTCAGTTCTTCAATCCTTTTTACTAATTTTGTTTGTGTGCTATTCTTATGCCAGCATGTGTGGATTTTTTTTTATTTCTCCATAATAATGGATCCAATAAACATTTTTTGAATTTGAATTTTTTGTATACCATATGCAACCATTTTAAGAGCAATTGACTTGTTTTTGTTTACTTTGAAGTGTGGGGGTAATTTCATTTTACTCAAATAGATTTTTGGGTAATACCCAAAAAAGTTCCCCGACCCATGTCGTAGACGAACTACGGGGTGTAGGGGTCCGAGCCATCTTCTTAGATCTGGGAGAAGAGGGAGAGGCCTGTTGAAAGGCTGGAGAGTCTGGCAACTCGCTCCAGCGTCTCCGCCTCGTCGGCTTACCACGGGCGTTAGGTTCGGGTGTGTGCAGAGTGCTGGGAAGAAAGGGTTCGAGGTGGACGGGGCCTGGATGTCCTGGGGAATCTGTAGCAGGTAAGGTGCGTGAAGAGGAGGGGTGGTGGATTGACAGGAGGTCGTCGGGTCCTGTGAGGACTCCCTTTGGGAGGGATGGGGAGCAGTGGTGGAAGGGGGTTTGAGCGGCAGATCAGGGCGGCGTGCCGAGTGGACAGAGCCGAGGGCAGCAGCGTAAGATACCCCCGGTCTCACCTCCCGACTCAGCACCCTGTCTCGCGCCTCTCGGAGGCTAAGAAAGTCCGCTACCTGCAGACCTCGGACCTCCTCCTCCTCGAACTTGAAAAAGCATTCGCGGGATGAAGAGGGGTGTGCGTCTTCACAATTGGAGCATTTGGGCGTGTTGGGGCACTTGTCTAGGTGAGCGATTTCTCCGCAACGCGCACACAGTTCGTGCGATTGTCGGCAAACTGAACTGACGTGTCCGAACTTCTTTTATTTAAAGCAACGGGTGGGGTCTGGGGTGTATGAGCGGGCAGTGAACTTGCACGACGTGCGGTCTCCCATACCCCATACAATACGGTCGGGAGGGATTAAGGTGTTGAAGGTAAGAAGTAGGCACAGAGCAGGGGAGGAGGTGCCTCCCTGTCGGGATGTGAAGCGATGGATCTTAGTGACACCGTGGGGTGCGAGGTCCTCCAGGAGCTCATTCACTGTGATCGATAATAGGCGGGTGGCGTAAATAGTGCCCTGACTGGTTCACGCGAGGGTGTGGAGAGACGGACACCGAGTATCCAGAGACCTCAGTGAGGGAGAGTAGGAATTTGTGGTTACTTTGAAGGGATAGGGAGGCTGTAGAATCGAAGTGGACTGGGATATCCAACGGTCGATAGGATGGACGTGAATGCCGACTTCCCCGTCCGGCGCGGGGGGCTCTCCGTGGAGAGGCGGGTCGACGGCGGGTGAGGGGGGCATACCGGGAGAGCAAGAAGCCGGGTTTTGGAGGCAAGTCTGTCTTGGATGGAACTTGACTTGCCCAAACACGGCTAAGGTGGGCTGGGGAAAGACCCCTGCTCCAGACGGTATTTGTCCAAGGGCATGTTCGAGGTACAACCTGGGGGTCGGTAACGGAAGAGGAGATTGCAAGTGTTCCGCTGCTGGAGGAGGGGTGACCTCAAAACGTGGTCTTCCAGTGGTAGAGGACTCGGGGGGGCCTGGTTGCACACCACCAGAGTTCTACGACAAGAAAGTTTCCAAATGTTGTTAATATTGTAGAACACGGACCGAGGGGAGGCGAGAAACTGCCTACCGGTGAGAAATGGAGGCCGAGCGCAAACCGCAGGGGGTGGGGTACCTCGTCCCCAGGGCAAATACCGTCGGTTTAAAAACGGGGCCCCGTGATGTGAAAGTTTGCTCCCAAACGGCGCAAAGACCCCAGCCCCGCAATCCCACCTGCCCTAAGGGCGTCACCTCCGGAGGACAGCACTGGAGACCCGTATTGGGAGCCAAAGACTTTAGTTGCTCTTAGCCCGGTCTTCCCAGTAGCCTGTCCGGCATGGGTGACCCTTCGCAGGGCTAAGCCCCCGCCAACGTAGCCCACTGGGTCAACACGGGAGCCCACCCACCACGACAAGGTGGCTATTTGTTGATACTGATAACTTAATTACTTTACTGAACGAAGCAAAACTAGGTTCTTGTATAGATAACACGAGGATAACTTGAATGTTGATGTGATGGTATTGAGTCTCCCCGCTAAAGGCCTGGATTGTCTTAAAAATCAGATTATATTTGCAAAACTACACTGAGCGGCAGAAAAACCGGCCCACTTGGAACATCCCGAAAAGCAAAAAAAGTGGGCAAGCTTCTGTTTATAAAAGTTTTAAAATTCGAAAATATAGCTTATGAGGCAACCAAATAACGAGACAAAACGTCAACTGCGAACACACTAGCTGTAACGAATTTTCGACTTTTAAGAATTCGACTGACATTCAGTTGCTCTTAGACTGCTAGTGCCACTTTTTTCTTCCACTAGTGGGAGTAGGCATTTGCGTTTAGTGAGAGAGAGACTTCAAATTCTTTTGGGTTTCAGAATTGGACATTAACAATGGATTTGAGTATCGTGAATATTGCAAGAGTCGTCGCCCTAATTGAAGATAGTTGGGGCCAGCGTTACGTCGCCGATGCGCTAGGAATTCCAAGAACAACGTTTCGACGTGTCTACCAACGTTATGTGAGACAGGAAGAGTACACCCGAAGACCAGGATCTCGAAGATCGCGCTGCACATTTGCCCGTGACGATCGTTTCATCGTCTAAAGTTTTGCGAGATCGTCGCTCGACTACCACAAACGTCCGCAATGAGCTGGGAAGGTCTCGAGACGTCAGTGCATCGGAGCGAACCGTTAGGAGGAGACTTATGGAAAGTGGCTTACATACTAGACGTCCAGCAATGCGGCCGGAATTGCTCCCACACCACCGTAATGCTCGTCTTGCTTTCGCCCGTAAGCATGTCACTTGGAGACTATGGTCAATGGGGACGAGTATTGTTCACGAACGAATCAAGATTTAATCTTCGAACATCCGAAACATTTGCCCCATGCACTTTTACAGAGAGGGTTGCTTTTGGAGGAAGCTCAACAAGATGAGCATTGCACTGGTGTGGGAACAATTCCGGGCCTATTGCTGGACGTCTAGCATGTAAGCCACTTTCCATAAGTCTCCTTCTGATGGTCCTTTTCAATACACTGACATATCGAGACCTTTCCAGCTCATTGCGGACGTTTGTGGCAGTCAAGCGACGATCTCGCAAAACTTTAGACGATAAAACGATCGTCACGGGCAGATGTGCAGCGCGATCTTCCAGATCCTGGTCTTCGGGTGTACTCTTCCTGTCTCCCACAACGTTGGTAGACACGTCGAACCGTTGTTCTTGGAATTCCTAGCGCATTGGCGGCGTAACGCTGGCTCCGACCGTCTTCAATTAGCGCGACGACTCTTGCGACGTTCACGGCACTCAAATCCATTGTAATGTCCAATTCTGAAATCCAAAAGAATTTGAAGTCTATCTGTTACTAAACGCAAATACCTACTCCCACTAGTGGAAGAAAAAAGTGGCACAGCATTCATAGAGCAAATGCAAAAAACTTGTTTTTTTCTATGTGAATGTCAAAATATGAAAATAAAAACCCACTCTAATAGTTTATTTCCACAACAGTTTCGATGCCCACTGGCATCCTCCTCGGGTGAAGGAGGATGCCAGTGGGCATCGAAACTGTTGTGGAAATAAACTCTGTCTATTAGAGTGGGTTTTTATTTTCATATTCATAGAGCAACTGAATGTCAGACTGTCGAATTCTTAAAAGTCGAAAATTCGTTACAGCTAGTGCGTTCGCAGCTGACTTGTTTTGTCTCGTTATTTGGTTGCCTCATAAGGTATATTTTCGAATTTTAAAACTTTTATAAACAGAAGCTTGCTCACGTTTTTGCTTTTCATGATATTCCAAGTGGGCCAATTTTTCTACCACTCAGTGCATTATTTTCAATGTTACAAAAACTAAAGTTATGCAATTCCATCCCAAAGGCTCGAATTAATCAGCTAATATTTGTTCACAAATGAGGTGAACCAATGGAGCAAGTACACGAATTAAGTATTTGAGTAAAATTATCACCAGCTCCTTGATTGATGACTTGTACAAACATTATTGAAACTTCTGTGCTAAAGCAAGACTATAAAGGAACTTCTGATTCTGTGCAAGCGAAGCTGAAGACACTTGTGTACCTTCTGCACTAATATATAGGGTGTCCAGGCTTAAATGACAATAAAACAAATGTATTTTATTGTCATTTAAAAGCCCGGACACTGTGTATATAGGTAGCAACCTTGGACTAATTATAAAAAGGTTCTGGAAAACCCTTAATTTACTTTAGAACAGATCGTTTAGCCTGCTACGTAAAGTTACCTCCAAGGTGCCCAGCTTCGCAAATGTTTGTTAACCACAATGTTTCAACCCTTCCTATGGTGACAAGCTATGCCCAATACAGTTTAATGCAAAGAATTAAAAAAATCATCCAACAGTCTCACTATATGTCATCTAAACTATGGGCTTCATGGTATGAAAACTTTTGTCTGTAGCTTCACTAAACATTGGCATCACTATTTCTCATTTTTTTTTTATTCTTAGCGCTTGTGCTTTACTACTACTAGTAGTATATTTTCGTCTTTAGTTTCTATTAATATTACTGGTATGCAAATAAAGTTTTAATTATTCTTATTACTTGATGCCACAAACTAGGAATATTTTACCATCTCTATTATAAAAGCCTTTTAACACGTTAGAATCTTGTTCATCCTCAGGTAGTGGATGAAACCATTTTTTATTTTTGCTCTTGTCACTTCAGAATTATTATTTTTTATTTTTTTTTTTTTGAGCATTTTTCAAAAATTAGCTGTTGACTTACCAGCATATCTTCCTGACTTTCGAATCGTTGTTTGATATCAGCACCGAGGTCACCTTCGGGAAGTTTAATATCCTCACGTAATTCTCCGGTTTCTAACATTAAGCTCAGGTATCCATCGGCAGATATATCAACAAGCTGAAACAAAGTTTCTGTTATTGTCTCACAAATTTAAAATAAACATCTGTGTAGTGCGGGATGCAAGGCAATTCAACCTACAGTTCCTCCATAAAAAACAATGTCTGCAAAAAACTTCTTTTTTCTACATGAAGGTCAAAATATTATAATTAAAACCCACTCTAATAGACAGTTTATTTCCACAAGTTTCGATGCCCACTGGCATCCTCTTCGGGTGGATACAGAAAAACGAATGAACCAAAAACAGGAGGGAAAACAATCCAGAGACCATTAAGAAATTCGCACCTAGGCTAGATCCCGTTCACACGACCCCAGAAAGGCATTATTTTAATTTTTTTAAAGGGTCCCGCTTATAAGTACATTCGCACAAATTAAAACTATCTTCTTTTTCCATACATACAGATTCTATTTTGACATAATTACTACACTTACGTTTTTTAACATTTATTATTATTACCTTTACACTAATTATTACATTTATTTTATTACCTTTATTATTACATTTATATTTATTTCCACATTTATATTTTATCGGGGGTGGGGGTGGACCGAATGAACCAAAAGCCGTAAGGGATTTTTTGACTAAGTATCTCATTAAAGTGTCCAACTTATAAGTACCTTCGCACAAATTAAAATTATCCTCTTGTTCTATACATACAGATTCTATTATTTTTCTTTTGACATAATTGTTACATTTATAAAGTACCTTACTTGATTCCCAATCTATAGCATGATTATTTTGGCTGGCGTGATAAAAAAATGGCATCATTAGTATTACAACTTCTGAAGGCATATTTGTGTTCTTTAATATGGGTTTCAATATTTCTTCCAGTTTCTCCTACATATACTAAATCACAACTTTTACAGAAAATGCTGTAGAGATAGGCTTGTTCCTGTTTTGCAATGTTATTCCTAACCAATTTACTTTTCACGGTAGACGAATATTTGAACGCCAAAGCACTTAAAATCTTTCGTCAACGGTTTTTTTTACTCTTTCTAAGCCGGGAATATAAGGCAAACTCATTGTTTTTGGTTAACTGAAGGTTCCCGAGGGGCATAAAAAGATTTTCTGGCTTTAAAGTACGCCTTTCTGATAAACCACTCAGGGTATTTTAAATCCTTAAAAATGTGTGTGTTTGCCTTACATTGCCAGCTTAGAAAGAGTAAAACCATTGACGAAAGATTTTAAGTTTGCTTTGGCGTTCAAATATTCGTCTACCATGAAAAGTAAATTGGTTAGGAATAACATTGCAAAACAGGAACAAGCCTGTCTCTACAGCATTCCCTGTAAAAGTTGTGATTTAGTATACGTAGGAGAGACGAAGAAATATTGAAACCTGTATTAAAACACAAATATGCCTTCAGAAGTTGTAATACTAATAATGCCATTTTTTATCACACCAGCCAAAATAATCATGCTATAGATTGGGAATCAAGTAAGGTACTTTATAAATGTAATAATTATGTCAAAAGAAAAATAATAGAATCTGTATGTATAGAACAAGAGGATAATTTTAATTTGTGCGAAAGTACTTATAAGTTGGACCCTTTAATGAGACTCTTAGTCAAAAAAAACCCTTATGGCGTCGGGTGAACTGGTTGTAACCTAAGTGTGAATTTCTTAAAGGTCTCTGGATTGTTTCCTTACTCGCTTTTGGTTCATTCATTTTTTTTCTTTTTCTTTCAGTAAAATATAAATGGAATAAATGTAAATGTAATAATTAGTGTAAAGGTAATAATAATAAATGTTAAAAAGTGTAAATGCAGTAATTATGTCAAAATAATAGAATCTGTATGTATAGGACATGAAGATAGTTTTAAATTTGTGCGAATGTACTTATAAGCAAATCCTTTTAATAAAAATGCCCTTCCAGTGTCGGGAGAACAGGATCTAACCTAGGTACGAATTTCTTAATGGTCCCTGGACTGTTTTCCCTCTTGTTTTTCGTCCATTCATTTTTCTGTATCCACTCGAAGAGAATGCCAGTGGGCCTCGAAACTGTTGTGGAAATAAACTCTTGTCTATTAGAGTGGTTTTTAATTATCAAAATGTCTATCAATAGTTCATATTTAATCATGCAGTTGTGTCCAACATGATGGACCATGATCTAAAATGTGAAGCTGATTCCAGGGACTTTTTTAAAATCCACAAATTTCTTCAGGAAATTTGATCAAAATGAGTTTTTAAGTACACCAAAATTGTTTCGAAACTATAATATAACGACTTTCTGGTCACACCTATTTTAGTTAGGTCATATATCATATTTTTGTTGATACGAAGGTTTAACAACTGGTTTAACTTAACACCAATACAGTTACAACTACCAACCACACTGAACTTGCATGCGCTACTAGTGAAGGAGACTAAAATGGTTGTGACAAAACCTCACTGAAATGAGTATTAATTCTAGTGTGGGGGATGAAAAACTTAAATGCAATTTTTTTTAAAAAAAATTTTTAACTGTGCCTCAGATCGTATTGTGAAATTCAAACTTTGAAATAAAATTACAATGCAATGCCATCCAGTTGTTCAATCTTGGTTCACTTGCCTTCTATGTTCCTAGCTTAGAATGTAACGCTATGCGCATTTACTCGCCATCAAAATACTTTCATTCACCTTCCACTAGTTTTAATTATTTGAAGTTAGACCAAACATTACATATATAAGACAAAATATCTTCCAATATTTATCGTGTTATTCCGCCAAATAAATATTAAGTACTCGCCACCTAGAATATGAAATGAGAATTATACTTTGCCCAAGGACATACTTGCATGATTTAGAAATATTAGCAGTGATCATCTGAAAAAATATAAACCTATGCTTAATTTATTAATAGATCCTATACTTCATTATATATTAAACAACATATTAAAATACAATTGAAGATGACGCTTTTTGGCGGATAATTCCGTTCTCGTTCTAAATGTTAGATGGCAAAAAAATTAAAGTTAACACAAAAGTGGGTGGTTTCGTATCTTATCAATAATCTTTGGTTGATCATAAGACTACATAAAGAACTCAAATCCCAAATATTCTATCAAGTGAAAATAAAAAAAAATCACTATTACATTTTAAACTACTGTGTAGTCTTCACTACCAAAATCTTACTTGGTAATCGGCACGTTTAACGACAGGAACATCCATATTGTGTGTTGAGGGACATATATCTTCGTATTTTTTTCCTGAAAATAAATCTATTCCGACCATATGAACTTTAGCGTGACCGTGTTTCCCAGTTTTGGATGTAGACATTTCAACTATTTTGCATGGGTGTCCCTATATTAATTAAAAGATAAATAGGAAATATTAAATTTTTTCATGTACTCACGGGACAAACATTTATGCTAAATTAAAAATTAAATTCCTTAATCACATCAATCTACATTTAATACAAGTAAAAAACGAAATAGCCTCTGCACTATAATCATCATCTGCCTTTTGCAGAAATGCTGTTCAGGGTATTTTTGTCTTGGCATTCTTATTCTAAAGACCACTTTTTGATGAACTGAATCTTGACCTTTTTAAGAATGACCGAAAGCATTTTAGTAGGGTTAATATTTGGAGTGCATTCACACAGGCAAAGTTCAGAATCTACATTTAGTGAGAATTGCTACCCTGTAACAGGAAACTCCATCTTACATGACAAAATTATCTCCATTACTACCTTTGTAGCGGCTCTCTAGGTCTGTGATGTCAATAGTTATCTGGTATGGGTTTCTTTTGCTTCCTGGAACATCCTGCTGACAACCCCACAATGAACAGTCACCAATATAGACCTACTCATATAGTTCCCATAGAGACCAAGAACCACATGCTGCCATAAATGATTGTGAAGACCTTCTACCTTCAGACTATTAAAACTGCTCTACCACTGCAACTTCTCCAAAAAGCATGAGTAGAAACAACTACTATATTCTGTCTCTCTCCAGATATTTTCTTCCAGCCATATTTTTATTAGCACACCAAGAGTTGCATCACATTTCTCCATTTTCACCACCAAATAAATAAAAGTGATAACCAACGGTGATAAAATTACATTTGTAGACACAGTGCAGTTGCCATTTTGAGATCTGGGATACTACTTAGTCTTTACATTTTAAGTAACCCTAATGAAGAATACTCAGCCTAATCAAAGCTTTAGAATGACTATACCTTAGGAGCTAATTAATGAGGAAATAAGCTTGATATATATACTGGCTAAATACAAGGTATCATGATTAGAGGTACTTAACTGCTTTGGCTGGCATTAAATTTTTTCCATGTTTCTGCAGTCTAGCCCTTAAGAAAACGCATGAAACTGTGAATGTGTTAAAGTTTTTTAACCATGTCTATATAGCAGTTAAAATTTTTACAACTATTAAAGTAAAACAATATAGAGCCCAAATGAGGATACTAAGAACAATTTTCTCCATTCTACATCCCAAATTTAACTACCTAATAAACAGTTAATTTGCATTCTAGCTAGAAAAACTTCTTTCTACAAGCTACCTTGAGGAGACTGATGTAGATAAACTGCTACACTAAAAGGCCTAAACCTAACCAAGATTAAAAACAACTCAAGCTTTATCTTGGTCAAGAACTGTCCTGTCCCAACAAAACCTCAACTGCACAAGACAATGTTTATTTCCAAGCTTTTTTGTTTTGAACAGGCTAGTCAAGTCATATGGAGCCAAAGATTTTATTAATAAGCCCAACAGTCCTAACTTTATACTTAAATATTTAAATCCTGTTAGCTATTTGCTTAACTCAAGCCTACTCTCGTATGCTTATAAATTTAGTAACCTACGGACACAAACTAATGACTTCAGTCTAACAGAGAACTTACCTTAATGACAACATATCCATTTTTGCGAAGAGAAGAGCACTGAGCAGGGTAAACTTGAGATGCTCCCGCATCTCCACCCTCAAAATCGTGACTCAACTCTTCAGACATGATTTAAAACTGAAAAGGCAAGATATTTTCAATATGTTGATTAGATTTCACCAATATTTAAACATCAGCAGTGTCTACAATGGTGCCAGTACACTGGCAATGTAAATATCATTACCAGATACCAGTATTTTTTCTTTTTTAATAAAGTCAATTTGATATTTTTTTAAAAGAGTACATATTATATTCAGTCTTCAAAATCAGTTGCTCAATTCAAATAATATTACAGCTGTAAAATGAGAGTTGTTTTAGCAGCAGGGATGGCTAACTTTAACCATTGTGGTTTTAACCAACAACTTAACCATCCTGGTTTCAGTCAGTGGCTTTTTTGAAAGAAATTTTCCTCAAAGGTTGGTTTACTTAGAAAAACGTACGCCTTATTTTTCTTAGGGTTGTATAAAAATTTGAAGTTTAAACCATTTCATATTTGTCAAAAGTAGTAGTAGTTCATTATACCTAATAGATAATTAGGAATTATGAAAGGAAAATTTCTAGTGACCATATTAATGCTATTTATTTGAAATAGGCCTAAGGCACAAAAACTTAAAAGTAACCAAAAATACAACTTCATTCTTAAAGGAAATCTAAATGAAAAAGTTTAAAAATTTTATACATACAAAACTAAACAATGATAAAATAACTAATATTTTAATTAAACAAAGTGTGGACCATTTGCACCTACTGTGGCTTAACATTTTGAAGCACATTACAAGTTCACCCACTCCTAATCCATTTCCTAGTTTATTCTGAATGAAGCTGAAATTTGAGAGAATTATTTCTACTGATGATGACACACCCACACAAATGACTTGCAAAGGAAATAAATTTAGGATCTATTTATATATATAAATAATAATAATAATATTATTATTATTATTAATAATAATAATAATAACCACCACCATGTTTGTTGGTTTTACTTTCAATCTTGCAGTAGCTGAGTAAAGCAATTTAGAGTTGGAATTTTCACATGCCTGGAACCAAGTAATTACAGGTAAAAGGTTAGCATCAATTTCTTGCAAAATCCACTCTTCAGCAACTTCTTGTTCTACACTTAAATTTAGCCCCATGTACTGTGGATGAAGCATGTATACTTAGTGAGCTGGGGGTCACACAGTCATTAAAATCCACATTTGATGTACTTTGTTTCAATCTTCATTTTTCATTGGAAGCAACCACTCGTGAATTTAATCTACAATTGTGGCAGACTCACTCTAGAGTCAGTTAAGAGTGAATGCCATTGGTTTTAGCTGCTGGTACAGATGCTTTGTTTCTTTGTACATCTGTAGTGTTGACTATTTAACGTTGTTCTCATATTCACAAGTTTCACAATTTTGATGCAAGACTCCATTTTACAGAATTACTCAAGGTATGTCACTTGGCTGTTCCACCTTGTTTCTCCTGACAGATGAGACAAAGGATCCTTCGTAACTAATAAGGTAGCTTTTTGCAGCATGGTAGTTTCCAAAGTATTTCTGAATCTCTATCATTTGATTAATAGTAGCCTTTGCAGAGTGAGGCAAGTCATTTCCCAAAAGGTTCATGAAGTGTGCAGCCCAAGTGTAGCTTATAAAAAAATCCTTCAAGACCTCCTGCTTCTTGTTTCTCGCAAAACTCTTCACACTACTTCATTTTGTTTTCATTGTCACAGACAAACTGAAGTCATACTTCAATTTTGTTTGCTTCCTTGATGGTTTGACAGTATTCTGATGTCTTATGGTTACTGCTTGTGTCCATGATGAAGGGAGAAAGAGTGAGATTGGAGGATCCTGATCCTATGTTGTTAATCAACAGGATCATTATAGATGGTTGACCAGCCATCCTGAATAAGCATTAACATTCTGTCCTTTCAGTTTCCATTTGGCTGCCTTGTTAACTTCTTCACTTACTTTTTTTAATAAGTTCCTAGGGAAACTCACTCGTATCCAAGCCTCAAATTTTCCACAATTTCCTTGAAATAGTCTCTCTCTGAGTGACTGAATGCCATATATGCAGGGTTGTGGAGTCGGAGTCGTGGAGTCGGAGAGTCGGAGTCGTGGAGTCGTGGAGTCGGAGAGTCGGAGTCGTGGAGTCGTGGAGTCGGAGAGTCGGAGTCGGAGAGTCGTGGAGTCGTGGAGTCGTGGAGTCGGAGTCGTGGAGTCGGAGTCGTGGAGTCGGAGTCGTGGAGTCGGAGTCGTGGAGTCGGAGTCGTGGAGTCGGAGTCGCACGTTTCAGGGCGGAGTCGGAAAAAAACTTCCGACTCCGACTCCAATTTCTGTGTCTTGTGTCACCCTTAATTTCTAAATCCTAAATACTAACATTTAGGTTATTTAGTTTTTTTGGTCAATAAACCTTATTCATTGATAGCCCAGCCCCTAGATTAAGTTTTTTTAATATTTTTTTTTTACATTTTCAGAATATACAATTAATATTTATTTAAATATAAAATATAAAATTTCACACTTAGTGTGGTGGTGATGAAATGTCTTCTTATTATGATAATTATAAAGTGAAACACTAGAGGAGTCGGAGTCGTATATTTAAAATGTGAGGAGTCGGAGTCGGATTTTTAGATTTTTTACAATGTGTGGAGTCGGAGTCGGAGTCGAATTTTTGACAATGTGTGGAGTCGGAGTCGGAAAATTTTGGACTGACTCCACAACCCTGCATATATGATAGATGTATTTAATCACACGTATAGACCTAGTTCATCTTTTTTCTCCTTTGAAGTTCTTATAAAATGTCACGTGATTTTAGGTTGAAAAAAGATGCTACAACACCCAAAGGCACAGGATTCCTCAGCTGATGATACCAATGACGATGCGAGAGATCTCAGTGTTTGAATTGGTGAACTGCATCTGCTTAATTGAAATTCCAAAGTACTCCTGCATTAGGAAAGTATCATCATAGTTACTCCATACTACTACAAAAAACTACCAAATAGGGTCTTTATGCCTTCCACCAGCATGAGTTAGAGAGCACTCCCTGTTTACTATGTATCATAGTTTGTTTCCTAAAAAATAGAAATCAAAATAAGTTAATACAGAAATTAAAATGCTATTTCTAGTTTTTAATTTTGCTACTTTAAATCCTACAAGAGTAATAAATTACAAAGTTTTGCTGGAAGAAAAAGGGACATACGATGGCCAAGTATAAATCTAATAGGGTCATTCCATCTCAATTGGTACAGGGGTGGTCGGGTGACAATCTCCGATTTTCTTCAAATTTTCAGGGGATTCATACACCATTCAATAGCTTAAATCTAAAATTTTAGCTTCCCCAGTCAAAAACTTTTAATTTTATGGTCGCTTAAATGGCCGTGGCCCACCTTCAACAAAAAATGCCCATGTTGGGCTTGATCGGCCAACGCCTTCATAAGTGTCTTCTAATATGAGTAGAAGCTTCAAATTTGTCATGCCAATACAACTTCTGGTGGGCTTTTCAATTTTGCAAGCAAAACGGCTGTGGAACAAATAGTTTCTAAGTTACAAGGGCTTAAATATGGCTCCATTTTGAAGCTTGCATCAATTCCTCCCACTTTTACGACTACCATTTTCAAAAGTTTTAGTTCTACATCAATCACAGCTGTTTTAATACTCCTAATAGTCTCTATGGGTTGTAAATTTATGAATGAAATAAAAAAATAACCAAAAAAGGATTTATTTCTATTTTTAAAAATTTCCAAAAGTTGATATTTTCACAAAATTTGCAAAATTAACATCAACTTTGGGGCTTAATATAAAGGTGTCCGAAATTAGTCAGGGAGTTGATACTTCTAGTAAAGAAAGATACATATGTGTAAAAAAACATATATTAAGGAATAGATCTCAACTCAACTCCTTCATATAGTTTTGGTGATTCAAAGAAAAGTGCTTTTTGTGAAAAATCTCAAATTTTTGCAAAATTTGTAAATTTCTATTTATGACATTGAATTGTAATTTTACTTCCATTTTATTACTTATTAAGTTGATTTACAATTGTAATATGTAAATAAGTCTAAAACATACAAGAAATTTAATATGTCTGTCAAAACAACCAGCGACTCGAAGGGCTCTGGGTAGCTCATTTCGCTTTGTATATTCTTATAAATGTAAAACATGATGGTTAATCATTAATGTCCAGGCCTATTTTATAGATCATGATCTTTTATTTTCAGAAAATTTAACTAGAGCAATTAACTTAATTTTACTGCCTGTAATAATGGCTTATTCTAATCAAGAATCAAAGTGCAGCTTTGGTATGTACTTGGATGATCCATGTCATGAACACAGACTCACCAGGAAGGTGGGTATGTATACCTTACATGAGCTGACAGATGAAACAAGGAAACTGCTATTGTGGAGAACAAAAGCAACTGTAATCAACCCAAATAGTGCTACTGTATGCTACCACCATGAAAAAATGTTTGGAATGCATTACCAACAAATGCAACGTAGCTGCCAAGATCCATGGAGAAATCATCGAAAGAAGATAAGTAAATATAGGTACTAATATATTTATATTTCATAAAGAAGTTTATATTGTAAATTGTAACCTAAATTAGCTATTTAATTTTAATAGGGTAGGCTATATACTGTGCTACTGAATGCATATGTTTTGAATATTTTATACGAATAGCCTATAACCAAATGTTGAGGTTTTAAAATTATTTTCCAATGTGTTTAGAGTTTACATTACCCTACTTTATTTGCAGAATCACTACAAATTATTGACAAAGACATAGCAACTAGACTGAATCTGATACCAGGACAGAAACTTTGCTCAACATGCTTCTCTAGAGCCAAGACGATTGAAGATGAAAAAGACTCAGGTAGTGATGAATATGTTCCAGAAGAAATAGTTAAGGAGACATTTGACGAAACGTTAGGTTCACTAGAATGCTCACCCATTAAGTATGTAAGAGCAAGAGATCGAAAGTTTTACGCGAAAAGGAAACTAAAGCAAATTGAAACATCAACAAAATCAAAGCTGTCAAAAGTACTTCATATGAAGCCTAGCATTTTGGATGAGGAAGCGGAGAAACCTATAGAGAGTGAGGAAGAAAAAGTGTAAAACTAGTACCAGACAAGAAAAGATACAAATTCTAACACTCCTTCCAATTGGTAAAACCTGGTCCAGAGAAAGAATTATGAAAGAATTTGAAGTGTCAGCCAGAATGGTTAATGCTGTGAGGGCCTTAAAGAGAAAAGAAGGTATCCTTCCTATAATGAGAAATAAAAAGAGTAGCAAGGGTATAAGCGATGAAATAAAGGAAAGAGTGATAGAATTTTTCCAAAACAATGAATATACTAGAGAATGCCCTGGTAAAAAAGACTACAAATCAATAAAAACACCACAAGGGAAGGTTCACAAGCAGAAAATACTGTTGTTGACAAATATCAGAGAATTATATACGCTTTACAAAAATAAATATCCAAATGACAAAATCTCCAAATCAAAGTTTTTTGAACTGAGACCAAAATGGTGTATGGGTGTGGGGAGTAAAGGATCACACAATGTATGCATTTGTGAAATACACCAGAACTTTAAACTTTTATGTGAATCACTCCCCGTCAAAGTAGAATTAAGAGAGTTACTAGGGAAAATAGTCTGCAACACTGAAACCAGAAACTGCATGATTAATAACTGCAAAACATGTCCTGGTTTAAATGAATTACGGGATTGGCTTCTTACCATTTTTGAAAACAATGATTATGACATGGATGATGAGGTTTCCTTTAAGCAGTGGCTTCATACAGACCATACCCAACTGGTCACAATGACAAAAAGTGTTTCGAATGTAGAAGACATATGTGAAAGTGCAAAAAAGTTGAAAGTACACCATTTCATAGCAAAAGCCCAATCAAAATATTTGTCCGACTGTAAAGAAAACCTCAATGATTCTACAGCATTAGTGCTTGTTGACTTCTCTGAAAACTATAGTTTTATAATTCAGGATGCCGTACAAGGGCATCACTGGGACAATACCAAGGCTACCTTACATCCGGTAGTCTGCTATCAAAAAGTTGTTACAAATTTTTGTGTAATATCAGATTCACTTACACACAACACAACTGCAGTTCATTCTTTTTTATGTGAAGCCTTGAAATTACTTAAAAGTCAGAATCCTAAACTAAAACATATTTGTTACTTTAGCGATGGCGCAGCAAGTCAATATAAAAACTATAAAAACATCATTAATTCAGTGTTACATGAAAAAGATTTCCAACTAACATGTGAATGGAACTTTTTTGCCACCTCTCACGGAAAGAGCCCCTGTGATGGTGTTGGTGGCACCGTCAAAAGGTTAGTTGCCCGGGCAAGTCTACAAGCAACAAGTAAAGGTCACATCACCAATCCAAAAGAGATGTTCGATTGGTGCAAATCTAATATTAATGGTATACAATTTCTGTACATTGATTCAGCTAAAATTGAGGAAAATGCTAATTTATTTGAGTTAGAAAAAAGGTATTCCTTAATTAAGACAATCCCAGGAACCCGTTCATATCACTGCTTTAGACCTTCATCAACAGGCATTAAACTGTACAAAATTTCTAGTGATGAAAATTTCTTTAACGTACAACTTTCCTTCCTCAATGCTACACAAGAAAATGTGGCTTACCAATATAAACCTGGTACATATGTGGCCTGTTTCTATGAAGGTGACTGGTTTGTTGGAAACATAGTTGAAGTGTGTGATACTGAGAAGGATCTATTAGTAAATTTCATGAAAAAGAATCCTTTTAAATGGCCTGAACAAGAGGACGTTTGCTGGATTCCATTCCAACATGTTTTGTGTTCAATTGAACCACCTACAGTTGCTGGGAAAATGGGGAGACAGTACAAGTTATCAAATGATTGTTTATCTAAAATTGAGGAGTATTTTAAAAAAAGCCTAAGTAACTACAGACCTGTATCAAGCTGAATAATAAATTGCCAATTTATGGCTGTGAGGCCATGGAGTGTTGAAGACAATCAGACTTAAAGCCTGAGTACAATAATAAATTCCTGAGTCAGTGTCTAAACATAAGAGTTATTAGCTATATATAAGTTTACATACGAATTTACATAAAACAACACACATTAAAAAAAGAATATGAACTTATAGCCAATAATTCACATGCTTAAAAACTCAGGAATTCATTATTGTATATAGCTAAGTACTGTACACTTGTATTAAGGGAAGTAATACAACAAAGCTACTTAAATTTAAGGTTTTGTACTGAAAATGGTGGTTACTGCTAGTTTATCTGTACTAACTGCATAATTTAAATTACTAGGAAGTGCTTAAAGAGCAGTAGAACACGGTTCTACATGATTTACTTAGGTAGATCCAAGTATTGAGCCTACAAGCTGGTCCATCTGTTGTGTTAACTGCAAATGTAGTAATAATCTAGGTATATATTATGTCTTTTTTATGAGTAAAACTTATTTAGATAATTTAACATTTGTGAATTAACTTACCAAGTAATAAAATGGAAGTAAAATTACAATTCAATGTTGTAAAAAGAAATTTAAACATTTCAAAATTTTGAAAAAATTCAGAATTTTTCACAAAAAGTACTTTTCTTTGAATAGCCAAAACTATATGAAGGAGTTGAGATCTATTCCTTAATATATGTTTTTGTACACATATGTATCTTTCTTTACTAGAAGTATCAACTCCCTGACTAATTTCAGACACCTTTATATTAAGCCCCAAAGTTGATGTTAATTTTGCAAAAATATCAACTTTTGGACATTTTTAAAAATAAAAAAATCCTTTTTTGGTTATTTTTTTATTTCACTCATAAATTTACAACCCATAGAGACTATTAGGAGTATTAAAACAGCTGTGATTGATGTAGAACTAAAACTTTTGAAAATGGTAGAGTCGTAAAAGTGGGAGGAATTGATGCAAGCTTCAAAATGGAGCCATGTTTAAGCCCTTGTAACTCAGAAACTATTTGTTCCACAGCCTTTTAGCTTGCAAAATTGAAAAGCCCACCAGAAGTTGCATTGGCATGACAAATTTGAAGCTTCTACTCCTATTAGAAGACACTTTTCAAGGCCTCTCAAAATGAAGGCATTGGCCAATCAAGCCCAACATGGGCATTTTTTGTCGAAGGTGGGGGCCATTTAAGCGACCATAAAATTAAACATTTTTGACTGAGGAAGCTAAAATTTTAGATTTAAGCTATTGAATGGTGTATGAATCAACCCTGAAAATTTGAAGAAAATCAGAGATGGTCACCTGACCAACTTTCTGAAATCTGTACCAGTTGAGCTGGAATGACTCAATAGTATAATAATAAAGTTTGAGTTTTTAGTATTATGAGCAAAAATGACCCTATAACTTCAACACTCACCTGAAGAAATGCCAAACACTTTTCCTTCTTACTATTCACTCTTCAGAAGCTTCAATTAAACCAACAAATACGCTAGAGATGCTTGGTTTTTATAGTATGTCAGGTATTTTTAACCTAGAAATTTCTGGACTTCTTTTTTCAGAGTTGATGAAGATTCTAGGATTTTATAAATTTAACTTTTAAAATTACAGCTTCTTAATCACAAACTTCAGCATTTATTCCTGTAGCTACTTCTCATTACCAAACATTCTGGAATCTTCTAGACCTTTTCAAACAATCCTATTTCCCAACCTTCTAACATATTCTTAGAGGTTTAATAATATTCTAGGTGGTTTGGAACATTTAAAAATGTTTTAGATGGTTCTAGAATATTTAATATATTTGGGAATGTTTTCTTGAAAAAATCCAGCTTCAGCTGGTTCAAACCACTTTTAACCACTGTCCTCATCAATATTTAAAAAAGTGCTCTTGCCAATCCTACTAAGTGGTCAAAAACATGAAAACCTACTGTACATTATATTTTTTATTTTAACTAATGACCTACCCTCATTCTTAACTGTTACCCTAAGGTTGAGCAGTTAACTTTCAATGAATTGAAATATATTTCTAATTGCTAAAGCTTTTTCATGATGTTTCAACCCTCCATCAATTAAATACTATTTTCTAATTATACAAGTCACCAGTTAAATTGTCTTCCTAACTTTTGGGGTCATTGGGCCCTATTCCATTTGATCATGCTTAGGGTTATTATTAACTATATTACAATGAAGAAATCAAATACATTATGGTATGAATATAATTTTCAATACCTATTATGCTATCTGAACCACCTTTTCCGGTGAATTCAGACAAACAATGGTCAGGCTCCACAACTTATATCAGTGATGAATAGGCAAAAACTAATAATTCTGAATTCTGTAAATAACTTTGGCCCTACGTGGGTCATGTGCAAAAC
This sequence comes from Bathynomus jamesi, assembly GCA_023014485.1. Classification (NCBI taxonomy): domain Eukaryota; kingdom Metazoa; phylum Arthropoda; class Malacostraca; order Isopoda; family Cirolanidae; genus Bathynomus; species Bathynomus jamesi. The sequence continues at coordinate 1,136,239 of JAJOZX010000658.1, read as the reverse complement.
ATGTTGGAATAAGGTTAGAATCACCCCAGCAAGCAAAAAACAAGAATTACCTTTCATCTTACACATCCATTCACAGAGCCTCTATTCCTCTACACATTTAACCAATCCTTATATAACCATGTCCACTATTCCAGGCATTTCAGTGTACCAACTTAAATCTTTTACAAAGTTTTTCCCCTGCTCACTCTACCACAGGCCTTACACTTAATCATATTCTATTCATTAAGCATGGAATATACCTTATAGAAAAGTCCATGGAGATTCTAGAATGAGAAAATTTTCTTTAACCCTTTCAGTACTGCATATCACCTGTGTGGGTGGAACATGTCCCACAGACATTGTTTCATTTATGCCCATTCAAAATGCAGCCATGAAAATTAAGATCATACAGCATACATAGTTAGTCTATGATGATCATTTATAGATTGTAGCTACATAGTTAGATCTTAAAGGGTTAATAGTAGTTTCTTAATTTTGAATGTGATGCAGTACTTATTTACAATAATCAATGAACTTGAAAACTAAATTTCACATTTGTAGTACTGACTTAGTTAAAATTTACTATATATTTTGCAGTTTTAATTTAGCAATGTAGAAGAAAGACAGAAAAAAACTAGTTATACAGTTAAGGCCAAAAGTTGGTGAAAAGGCTGGAACAACTGGGCCAAATTGACTAGACTATTCAAATTACCAGTTAATATTCCAGTGAACTCAAACCAATACCTTAATATGACATAATAATCTGAATTATTTAGATAGATAATGTGGGAAAACTGTTTTATATGTATGCAAATGATTATATATCCACCCTAGGGTTGATTTTCAGGTTAGTAATTTTTGTTCATTTGTACATACTGCCTAGGTGTAGTTAGGTTAGGTTATATTGTGCCCTCGCTAGTAAATATTTTTCAATTTAATTTTAATGTATTATGAAGGAATTTGACCATTTATAAATTTGCAATTCTTCAAATACAAACTGAAAATACACTGCTCTCTCATTAATTCAATACTCACAATTTAATATTTCACAATAATTCTATACTTTTTCTGATGGATAGAATTAGTGATAAAACTTCATGGTTTTAGGGGAAAAAAGTAAAATTGATAAAAAAAATCACAAAACCATGTCTACCAGCTCTTCACTGCAAAACTCCGCGAGTTTTCCCATTTTCCAGAGGAAAAATTCCAAAATTCCAGAGTAACTTCATCATTTCTACTATAACATTATTATAAATTATTAAATTATTATAAATAAAATCAATCATAAAATCATAAATGCCTGAACATAAGAAAGGAAAACTTTAATACAACTTTATTGTAAAAATACCAATAATTTTAAAAATTACAGCAATGCAATGAGCTATATTAAAAAATTCAATGTGAAGCTTGGCAGTGTTTATCTTGCACTAGCCGGGTGAAATCAGGCATAATATTTTCATTTATTGAACATCTGAGCTCTGCCTCTAAATTGGCATCAAACAAACTAGAGCAATACTTTGACTTCAGGTGACTCATTACAGAAAAGGTGGATTCACAATGGAAGTTGAGCCAAAGATCAAAAACAATCTTGCAATACCTAACTGCACCACCACAAACTTGTTTTCTCCCAAAAGCCAAGTCCAAAACTAGATGACACTCTTTTCTTTGTGGCTGGCCCATTTTGTTTTGAAGCGAAAGGACATCCCCATTAGGCCGGGCTGAAACTATAATTTTTGTTTGATTTTAATTTATCAGTGACTAACAGTTGGCTTTTGATATAAAAATAAGATTCCTGAAAAAAATAATTGGTGGCCACCAACGTGTGTCCAGCCACCCCCATTTTTGTAAAAACATCTAATGCCGCACTAGCAAAATCAGGAAAATGGCACTCTCTTTTTCTGAACATGTTAGAGAGATGGTTTGCATACCAAAAGATGCAGAATTTGATTTAGAACAAATTATTAAAAGTGGTATTTTTTCATAAAACCTTTAGTTTTTGAGTTATTTTAGAAAAACTAATTTTTGGGGCCCATAGACCCCCTTTCGACTGAATGTCAACACAATAAAACATTCTCAAGCTGCAAATTGACATGTATTAGTGGTTTTCAATCAGCAATCAAAAATCAATCAAAATCAGCCATTTTAAATTCATTGAAAATGCTTTTTGACATTCCAAAATGCCAAACATTAAATTATACAATTAACAAATTGTCATTTTGTCATATTTTAGCATGATAAATAATAATCTAGAACTTAAAATATTTTTTTGACAAAATCTTTCATTAATTTACGTGGACAAGCTTGATGTGCCTTTCAACATTCTGACTGGCACTCATGATCCAGTTTCAATGCGGTATTAATGATATCACGCAGTTCATCATTACTGAATTCTTTTAATACAGGTGGAACAGTTTCCCATTGGGACATAGCAGACAGCTTGTGGTATGCAGAAGCTTTGAAATTGAGGATTGGCTTTCTAAAGACCCTAACATCCTCATCTATAGCAGGATATTCATCAGTACCACCTTCATGATCCTCTTCATTCTCATCATCACTTTCAATTATTCCACCTGCAAAATCATTGCTACTACCAGATTCATCATCAGAATCCTCTATAACTCCCCTCAGACACAGAACTTTATTGACAGCACACCTCCTCACCTCTTCATCTTCATCAGCCAGCATTCCAACTAAAATATTTTCACCATGAGCAAAACAGCTGTTATTGTTTAATACGTCATAACAAATTTCTCTAATTTTCCTGTCAGGGAATTTATTTACTCTTTGGATCAAACTGAATAGGTTTCTTGACCCATCACTTAGCCTCTTATTAGCCTTGATATTGAACCAACTGTGAAAGTATACTTTGATGATGAATTCTACTATGATTTTGAGGTTCTTACTGGGGTCTTTTTTGTGAGGCATAAAAGTGAAGAATTCTACAGGCTAAGGTGAGCCATCGAGAGTGATTTAGCAGGCCAACTTCTAAGAGTGCAAGGTCTTCATCCACTTCACCAGTAATAATTGCCCAGCAGATGCAGTATCCATAGTATTGGTCTGTTGATAAATTATTGACCACCTCATTTGGTAGAAGCACAAATGCAGGATAAGGTATAGATTTGAAGTCCACAACATTCCATTCTGACATCCCCATTGAGCTGAGAACCAATAGGGCCAGAAAATTTGTCTGGACTTTTTGTTGTCCCATCTAAAGTTATGAAGATGTGTCTAAGTGGCAATTCATTTAGATGCAGAAGACAAATATCCCACTGAAGAGGTTGCCCTAAAAACATTTCCAAATATCTGATTGACCAATGCATATGTCCTGTGTTAGTATTTGTCCCATCTGCTTTAACCAAGTTTAATTTGGCCTCAAGTTCTGTCCCTTTAATGATCTTATAAATGCCATGAGCAATGTCAATGCCTTTGCCACTCTCTGGGGTAAAATGGTCGAGGTAGTTAGTAATCAAAAAGCCAAATCATGCTTATTTTAGAATTTCTTTTGTCACTAAGGTCCGGCAAAAGGGGGTCTATGGGCCCCAAAAATTAGTTTTTCTAAAATAACTCAAAAACTAAAGGTTTTGTGAAAAAATACCACTTAATAATTTGTTCTAAATCAAATTCTGCATCTTTTGGTATGCAAACCATCTCTCTAGCATGTTCAGAAGAAGAGATATTGCCATTTTCCTGATTTTGCTAGTGCGGCATTAGATGTTTTTACAAAAATGGGGGTGGCCGGACACACGTTGGTGGCCACCAATTATTTTTTTCAGGAATCTTATTTTTATATCAAAAGCCAACTGTTAATGACTGATTAATTCTATCTTGAGTTTCAGCCCGGCCTAAATTCCCCATTTCTAAATGATTCTTTCCAAATGAAATAGGTTGGCAAGTTCCGTCATTTTTTGCACACTAAAAATGTCAAAATGCAAAGGATCTTTCATGAACTCAAAAGCCATTTGCCACATGTGTCAATTGGCGAGTGTGTTGGATACCACTGGGTTAACTGAATGCTCAGTTAGGTCAACTGTCTGCCCTTGATGATTGGTTAGGTTAACCCTTTAACGACAGATGGTACCTTAAGGTCCACCAGAAATAATATAAATTGTACTACAATCCCTTGTTTCTATAAATGTTTCTACATGTTTGTATAGATATCATTTAATTGTCGAGAAAGGAACCCAAAATGTGTATCATTTCAGTGACTAGTTACTAAAATATTTAGTTTTGAATAACAATAAAGCCTATACGCTCTGGTAACAAGAGTGACTGCATATGCTGCAGACTCATCCTTAAAGGGTTAAGGTATCATTTTCATTAACAAAAATATCACACCTTAACTTAACCAATCATTAATGGCAGACAGTTGACCTAACCAAGCATTCAATAATTTAAATAATTTCAATCAAACTGGACTGAATCTCTTAATTGGAGTTCTGCCTTTTCGCAAAATGGCCAACATTACCAATTATTTTGCAAAATGGCCAATATGCCAGCCTGTTTTCAAAGTGGCCTAGCATTTAATGCCATCATGCAAAAAGGCTGATCTTTTTGCAAAAATGCTGTAACATTTACTGTATATAGGTATATAAAACATTGATAGGTTTATTAATTTCCTTCTTTGTCAAATATCAAAATGCATGCACAGTAATAATCACAAAATCCATCAAATTACAAGGTGAAATATGGGCAAAAATATTGTATTCTGTAGTAATTTGATATTTAGACATTCTTTTGACCGAGCCCCAATAATATCAAATTAGTGAGGGTTCAGTGTATCTTGAAAACTGCTCATTTGCACTAGATACAGGGTTGGTACCCAAAAACACAACCTAAAAACCCACACCAATTTACTTCTCAAACTTATTTTTAACTTGGCATTTTTTATAATATGGTTATGCAGTCATATATTAACAACTATAAACTGTAATTAATGTGATAAGGCCAATATAAATAAAATTTCTAGAAACTATTTATTTGACATGTTTCATTATGAACCTTATATCTAATACTGTATCTAATTTATCTATCTTCTAATTGGCTACCTATATCTAAAAATAAATCATGTTTTTCAGCTTTATAATTTAAATAATTTAAGTGGTACCTAATATTCATTATTGATCAGTATGTTCAGCATCTTTTGACCTTAGGTGGCAGTAGATTCAAACCAACATTTCTGCCTTTTCTTTCCCTAACCTATTTCGCATTTTACTCCATACCAAGCCAAATGTTGGAAAAAATCTTTCTAATGATCCGGAACTGGCTGGACAACTATGAATAGATCTCATAAATTTAACAAAACCTAATGGTAACCTGGTCTCTTTTTTTCTTTCATTTCAACAATTTTCCACCAATTACTAGCTGATGCAGAGCTCACTATACTATCTTTGAATAAATAAGGAGGAAAAATTAGTGGGTCTTTTAAGCAGAACGCATAATATCCTGCCATGTATTCTGAATTTATTTCAATCAGCCATTCTTCAGCCTCTTCCTCAAACTCTATTCAGTTTTTGTCCTGAAAAATAATAGAACTGTGTGGAAACAAAAATAAAGCTAATAATATAGATTATATAATTTGTTATGGTATCTAATTTATGCTAATTGTTATCTAATATGGCAATGCCAGATGATTTGATTCAAATTAGAGAAAACTCTTCTGCCCATACAGTTGAGTTACCCGTTTTATATATTGATAGTAGTTAAGCATTTAGGTCCTATTTACCTTCATACTTTGGATCAGTTATATTTGCCAAAAGATGACATGGCTCCATAGCTTTTTTAAATCTCTTAATAATTTCTTCTTTGTATGGAGCTAATTTTTCATCTTGGATTAAATTGAGCCAAATTTCAACAGCATCAGATAATGTATCAGCCTGCAACTATAACAAGAAAAAAAAAAAAAACTATAAAGTTATATATGGCTGAATGAAAACATCTAAGCATTTAGAATTATGCATTGTTAGAATTTATTTTTTGGTGTTACAAGTTACAACACACAAAATGAAATGTATTTTAATTATTTATTAGTAATGCTTTAGTAAAGGATTTTAAATAAAATGTGCACTAAGTCTATAAAATACCTTTAAATTAATATTGGTATTTAAAGTTAAGTAATTTTAACTGCATAATATAAACACACCTTATCTAGAACATTTCCAACAAGTAAGAGTTGTGACTGTAAATTGAGTGCCTCTCTCTTTATAGATAAGTTATCTATCAATTTTCCAATGTTGTGATCAATATCTTCAATATGCTCTCCTCTTATTTCTATATCTATATCTATATATATATATATATATATATAGAGAGAGAGTAATTAGACAAATAGGTTTTTATGCATTCTAACTGAGAATTCCATCTAGTTTCATTTGGTAGTTGTGGCATCATACCTCCTTTCTCCATTAACCAACCCTAAAATATAAATTATTACAAATATTGCTGGATTTGACAGCATAAATAAATAGCCTATGCAACTTATTAATGAGTCATGAATTAGGATTCACACTGGTGACAGTGCTAATGCATAAAAGTAAAGCTGAGAGTAGCTAATTTATTGGATTTGTCTTTAGCTTACATGAGGTTGGTGATGGTTTCAGAAATATTTGTTAATTTCTACAACATACTTGAGAACTGATTTTGGGGAGATCTTTTTCTACCAAGTTTAGATGGTGTGCTGAACAGCCATAAGTAATAAGACTAGTTGTTTTCCTTAAGAATTTCTCTCATTCTTCTCATTATGTTTTCATTATCAGTGCATATAGCAAATACCTGAAAGTAAAATGTCATAACTCATAAGGAACTGAGCATTTGAGTATACCAAGGCAGAGAATTACATTCAGTGTATAACTAAAATAAAATGTACCTACAAAATAGTTATACTTACATCAATGCCATATATTTCTTTAGTTTTTGTTATTGCTTCTCTAGCTAACTGTGCACAAATCTCTGCTCTCTTTTTTGTACTTCCAGCATCTACTGCTGAAATCAGATATGGCTTTTTTCCATTATGAATACTGTGCGCAATAATAGGATCATTACCTACTGAACTCCAGCCATCTTGTATAAGGGTAATGGTACAATCATCAAGATTAAGGTCATTCTTCATTTCATGGATTACTTCATCATTAACTTTTATTAACAGATCAGATGCCAACCTTTTCCTGTTTGGTGGTTCATATCCTGATCTTAGACCTTTGATTAATTTTATAAATTCTTTATTTTCTAAAACGTTGAAGAGTATGTTAGCTGAAAAAAAACCTTGCAACTTGTAAATCTAATTCTTCCTTTTGGTCCACAGTCGCTCTTACCACAAATGGTGTAATTGATCTTTGCCTTTTAGGCTTTATTGGTGTTGAATGACAGAATGTGGATGAAGAACCTACACTGGTGTCACTCATTTCAGGCACATTTTCACTTATAATCTTTGGATCATCTTTGCCAGAAGCCAAAATTGGAGGAAGTGAATCAGTTTCAACTGATGCTTCAAATTCGAGTCTTGGCATACCACTTGCCTCATTTTCAAAACATTCCACTTTTCTTTTACTACATTTCTCTAGATGATGTTTCACACACTCAATTTTGATTTCTGAGTGATACTTTCTTTGCAATAATTGCATAGTACTCTAGTAGGCTGATCACTTAATAAAGTCACCTCGTCCCATTTGCTAGCTTTAGATCTTCCACCTCTATAACTCTGAGTTTGGCATCTTAAAAATTTAAATTTGAGTTAGGTCTAAATAAAGCTGAAATCTGCTGTTAAGAAATAAAGGAAAGATCTAAAATTAAAATGGAGAAAATTCTAATATGTCATTATCTCTCATATCTGAACTTTCTGTGAAATAAAGATGTCTTTTTAATATATATTGTAGATTAGATAAATAAATTAATAAAATAATAGATATATTAAGCACTACATAATTATTGAAACTTTCTAAAAAAAATTTCAACCCATCAAAAAAACAAAAACCCAGTTAGGTTGGTTTTTTTATGAAAAACCCAGGTTTTTGCCAACCCTGACTACTAGATAGATATCAGATTCTCTCAAAGCACATCAAAATATCTTCTGGTCATTAACCCTTTAACACTGGGTATGCATGTGATTAATAACTCCACTGTGCGCAATAAAAGTAGGGGAGGGGGGGGGGGGGGGGGGGGGGTCAATAATATTTTATGAGTCATTTTAAACCTCAAAGAAAGGTGGGAATGGTAAAGCATCCACAGATGTTGGCTACCATTCTCTAAGAGAACATCAATAGATGTCAACTGGTATTTAAGGGTTAACTGCTGGTTTCAGTTCAGCATAATATTTACCAAATACAGAAACAAAAGCAAAGTGAATTCAATGGCAATAACACAACCACCCAGCTTATACAGCAAACTCTGTAGAATCCAGAACCCTTTGCGATTTGCATGCGCCAGATTTTAAAATATGCTGTGTTTTTGAGGTCATTTTATTATAATAAAGTACAGGATAAACAAAAAATGAACATGAACTTACTGTTTTATTAATCCAAAGATCGTAGTTATAAGAGCCAATGGGCCAGTAATGTGTTATAGATCATCATTGTCAATTAAATGTATTTAAGGAACTTTATTTGAAAATTGTATTCTAAACTTAGTCTAAAAACATTGTTGTTGCTACATCAACAGAATGGGCTCAGAAATAGCAACAACTGACCTTTTTAAAGCAAATCACTCATATAAAACTTCAACAAGTTGATCTAATTTAGGTTTATGCAATGATTTCTACTCACAAATGGATTTATTAGTCTCTGAAGCAGTTACTTATTATTTTCATTTATAATTTTAAAAATAGTGATTTCAAAATGTGCCAGATTTTGAAATGCCAAATTTTCAAGAGTAGGTACTGTAATTAGAAAATGAACCATCCATATACAGGTATATTCATAAGTCTGCATCCTTATTTGAATATTACTTCAGCCAGATAAATGTTGAATCATTCTTACACATCAGAGTAACTTTTCATTTCCTTTAATGCTCAGTAAAATCCACTTTACAGTATTCTGGTTAAGGCAGATGGTGCTCTATGGAGAAGACCCCATGGTCCATGGTTATTAAAGATTTAAATATAATACAGCCACAGTCTCACTATTTGCCATGATTCTATTTTATTAGCTGAAATCCTGCAGTAATGTTCCCTTATCTTCAATATAAATGAGACTAACCAAACACCAGAAAGTGGCACATTCCAGATATAAGAAACATCCAGCCCCTCTGTCCTGATATAGAAGAATCAAGGTCTCTTAAAATTATTAAAGCACATTACTACTGATTTAAATAGTACTACAAATGAATATACTTGCGTAAAATACTAATTATTATTAGGCAAGAAATAATGTCCTATATAGCAGCCAAGTCAAGGAATAGACACTAATCTGATTGGTCAATAGCTACACAGCTGTTACATCAAAAAATATGAGTGCTAGATAAGCAGCACTATGAGGTAACCTTACTATATATGAACCTTAATTCAAATTAAATACAATATTTTTGAAATGTCCATTATTCCAACCCTCAAAACATTCAAGAGTTCCAGTCTAGCATTTAGATTTATCCCTTAGCCCAGTGGTTCCCAACCAGTTTTGGCTTATGGCCCCCTTAGGAACCTTATTTTTTCCTGTGGCCCCCATAAGCATTATTTTCAGTAGGTAATATGCAGATTTAACTCTATTTTACAAAATAACATTTTCCTGTGGCCCCCTTCAAATGTGCCATGGCCCCCAGGGAGCCATATGGCCCCCGGTTGGGAAACACTGCCTTAGCCTACTCTTTTAGACCCACCTTTTCCTATTTAAAAGTATATTCAATATTATAAGCATTCTTAAGACCTTCTTAGATAAAAAATTTCTCATACAGGCAATATCCTAGGTCAATTTCATCAAACTCTAAAAATAAAAAGTTGCATCTATATTGTCCAAACCAGAAAAAATCTTGAATGGCAAAATTCCAGAAGCCAGATATAGTTTGGAGCAGTGATGGGCAAAAAGTAACCGATTACAAATAAAAATTACTGATGTCTGAAAAGTAAAGTAGGAATTACTTCTCTGGATTAATTATATTATAATTAATCCAGAAGTAATCAATTACTTTTTGCCCACCACTGGTTCAGACACAGTTCATGGGCCTAATTAATAACAAAACTTACTAGTTCCCAGAGAAAAGTGCAGAAGGCAACAACAGTACTTAATGTCATCAACAAAGTCAGTAATAGACTAATAAGTAATGACATTGCTATGCTAATGTTGCCATATCACACAATTAAAAGCACAAGTAGAGCAAGTTGCTTTTTCTTTCGTCACTCCTAAATTTATCACCCTTAAAACTACAATGGCACACAATGTAATGAGTGAATACCTCCTGATTCCAGGCTAATTTTTGGTACAAACCTCAGTATTCAACCTTTATTTTGGTCATCAATGTTGGGGAACAGACCAAGCAAGGTCAAGGGTCACAATTGTTTAATGTACAGGCAGTCCCCGGCTTACGAATGAGTTCCATCCTCACAACGGTCTTTAAGTTGAATTTGTATGCAAGTTGGAACCCATACGAATGGTTTGTACTTAACGTCTTAAAAGTAGGATGTCCACCATGGCCATAGGGAGGGAATTCAGTTTGAACGAGTCATCAGTAGTGGTAGAAAATGATTTCATACAATGTTTTTTTTTGTTGTTTCTTTCAATTCTATTTAAAATTTCATTATAAAAATAATAGACTTCTCAGTAGATGTGTATATTTTAGGCATTTAGTGCACACATACCCACCACAAACATCCCCATATTCTTTGTTCGTATTTCTTATAGGCTTTTGGAGCACACCCACCCACCACAATCAACCCCATATTCTTCGTTGCGAGTCTACTGTATACTTAAACACTTTAAACACACTCCCAATTTATAAAAGCTACTAAAACACAGAAAACATAAAAAAAGATAATTTGTAACAGTAATTAAAGTGCATCACCAGCACTTGCGTCGAGTAGTGCACCAATTTTTTACTAGGAACCATTATAGATAACTCAGATTTTTAAAATAATAGACTTTACGGCAGTCTGTTTGTATGCACAGAATGTCGTAAGTCAGACACTCGTAACCCGGAGAGTGCCTGTACACTAAAAACCTAAAAAAAAATTTATATATATATATATATAAAATGTGCCTAAGTGGTATAGTGGTTAGCATCACTGACTATGAATCCATTGGCCCCAGGTTTGAGACGTGGTGATGGCAGCCAGTGCACAGCAAAACCCAGCTGTTCATCCTTCCACACAAAGAAAGTGGTTGGTAGACAAATGGGTACCCTAGGTGGCCTAGTGGTTAAGACACTGAGTTGCGGTTTGGATTCCATGTTAAACTGTAGGTCTAAGGTGGAGTGAAAAGCTTGACCTTCGTCAGAATGAACAATTTGGGTGGAAGCTAACCAAAGTTTATATATTTGGATAAAATACAGAGAACATTCCAGTAATATTTTTTTTTACTGTAGCATCATGAAGTTATTCATATTTCTGTTATTGATCCAATGCTCAAAAGTTGAAATCTTTTATCTTTATGGCACCAATATCCATAAACCTTTAGTTTATATACTCCTCTTTTATCCCAATACTGGGGTTCTCAACCACTTCCATTACCCACCTGAAGCATTGGCACTCATCCTGTTACCCGTAATGACACGTAAATTAACCAAAAGTTATAGTAGTAGTTTATAATCATACAATTGTCTTTAAACACCACTTAAATAAAATATGTATGGCTTCTATTACCCCCCTGGATATCCCAAATTACCTCTTTAGGGGTAATTACCCACCAGTTGAGAACTTTGCCCAGTATGACAAGTTTGGCAGAAATGCATACTTGCAAAACTTACCAATTATTTAAGTACAGTAGTTGGCTACAGAGTTGAAGGTCTACTGCTAGGCCGGGCTGAAACTATAATTTTTGTTTGATTTTAATTTATCAGTGTGACTAACAGTTGGCTTTTGATATAAAAATAAGATTCCTGAAAAAAATAATTGGTGGCCACCAACGTGTGTCCAGCCATCCCCATTTTTGTAAAAACATCTAATGCCGCACTAGCAAAATCAGGAAAATGGCAATATCTCTTCTTTTGAATATGCTAGAGATATGGTTTGCATACCAAAAGATGTAGAATTTGATTTAGAACAAATTATTAAGAGTGGTATATTTTCATAAAACCTTTAGTTTTTGAGTTATTTTAGAAAAACTAATTTTTTGGGCCCATAGACCCCCTTTCGACAATGTCAACACAATAAAACATTCTCAAGCTGCAAATTGACATGTATTAGTGGTTTTCAATCAGCAATCAAAATCAATCAAAATCAGCCATTTTAAATTCATTGAAAATGCTTTTTGACATTCCAAAACGCCAAACATTAAATTATACAATTAACAAATTGTCATATTTTAGCATGATAAATAATAATCTAGAACTTAAAATATTTTTTAGACAAAATCTTTCATTAATTTACGTGATCTAATTTTGTTTCTAATAAGACCATCTCTACGCTCATGACCTACAACAGCCAAGGATGCTTCAGTGACAAGCTTGATGTGCCTTTCAACATTCTGACTGTGGCACTCGTGATCCAGTTTCAATGCGGTATTAATGATATCACGCAGTTCATCATTACTGAATTCTTTTAATACAGGTGGAACAGTTTCCCACTGGGACATAGCAGACAGCTTGTGGTATGCAGAAGCTTTGAAATTGATGATTGGTTTTCTAAAGACCCTAACATTCTCATCTATAGCAGGATATTCATCAGTACCACCTTCATGATCCTCTTCATTCTCATCATCACTTTCAATTATTCCACCTGCAAAATCATTGCTACTACCAGATTCATCATCAAAATCCTCTATAACTCCCCTCAGACACAGAACTTTATTGACAGCACATCTCCTCACCTCTTCATCAGCCAGCATTCCAACTAAAATATTTTCACCATGAGCAAAATAGCTATTATTGTTTAATACGTCATAACAAATTTCTCTAATTTTCCTGTCAGGGAATTTATTTACTCTTTGGATCATGTTGAATAGGTTTCTTGACCCATCACTTAGCCTCTTATTAGCCTTGATATTGAACCAACTGTGAAAGTATACTTTGATGATGAATTCTACTATGATTTTGAGGTTCTTACTGGGTCTTTTTTGTGAAACATAAAAGCGAAGAATTCTACAGGCTAAGGTGAGCCATCGAGAGTGATTTAGCAGGCCAACTTCTAAGAAGAGTGCAAGGTCTTCATCCACTTCACCAGTAATAATTGCCCAGCAGGTGCAGTATCCATAGTATTGGTCTGTTGATAAATTATTGACCACCTCATTTGGTAGAAGCACAAATGCAGGATAAGGTATAGATTTGAAGTCCACAACATTCCATTCTGACACATCTTTATTGAGCTGAGAACCAATAGGGCCAGAAAATTTGTCTGGACTTTTTGTTGTCCCATCTAAAGTTATGAAGATGTGTGAGTGGCAATTCATTTAGATGCAGAAGACAAATATCCCACTGAAGAGGTTGCCCTAAAAACATTTCCAAATATCTGATTGACCCATGCATATGTCCTGTGTTAGTATTTGTCCCATCTGCTTTAACCAAGTTTAATTTGGCCTCAAGTTCTGTCCCTTTAATGATCTTATAAATGCCATGAGCAATGTCAATGCCTTTGCCACTCTCCGGGATAAAATGGTCGAGGTAGTTAGTAATCAAAAAGCCAAATCATGCTTATTTTAGAATTTCTTTGGTCACTAAGGTCCGTCGAAAGGGGGTCTATGGGCCCAAAAAATTAGTTTTTCTAAAATAACTCAAAAACTAAAGGTTTTATGAAAAAATGCCACTCTAAATAATTTGTTCTAAATCAAATTCTGCATCTTTTTGTATGCAAACCATCTCTCTAGCATGTTCAGAAGAAGAGATATTGCCATTTTCCTGATTTGCTAGTGCGGCATTTCAGCCTGGCCTAGTCTACTGCCTACATGCAATATCAAACCTTTCATGCTCAGAATGTGCTAGAGTACATCATTTAAAACTAGATTTTCAAAAATTTCCTAAGGAAGGGGGAAGTATACTCCCACACCCCTTGGCATTGATTACAAATCCTAACGCTTTTGATTTTCAAAATGTTGGCAAGTAAGGAAATGATACCTGGATTCTAAAATATGGGAAGTAACTCCAAATCCTATATGATATATAAAAATAAATTATGCAAATACTTCATATAATAGTACTATTAACCTAAAAAATGAGATGACTAAGTATACACTGGGTTTGGAAAGAAAAATAGGCCAAAGTGACTATACCCAAAATGATGAAACTCCACAATATCAACAAAATGGCAATCCTATGCAAAACAAGAAAATATGATAAATATCCTTTCTAATAGTAGAGCCTGGTTAATATTAGATTTTACTCCATCACAAACAGTTGAACAAGTACTACAGGGTGTCCTATAAATCCGGCATCATAGGAGAAATTCATATTTCTCTCTTTCTACAGGCCATAATGTCTATATGAGCAAGGAAGAACGAATCCAGATAATTCTACTCATAAGAAATTGGAGTCAGAGAGAAGCCACTGCTGAATTTAAGACTGCATCCAGACCGCGAGCCAATAACACAGAGTTGTGTTAGCAGACTTGTTGCAAAGTTTAAGGAAACAGGATCCATACAAGATAAACCACACAGTGGACCTTCAAGGAGGTCCACTGATGATGATACAGCAACTGCTATCCTGGCTCATTTTAACAGAAGTCCCAATAAGTCTCTTCGATGATTGTCTGCCGAGACAGATGTGTCAAAAAGTAGCATCCATTGCATTCTTCAGGCTCACAAATGGCATCCATATAAACTTCAGATCCTACAGAAATTAAGCAAAGATGATGCAGACTGGTGGATGGAATTTTGTGAATGGGCTACGGAACAATACATATTGAGCACGTTCTGTAAATAAGCTTTTGTTTTGCCTTTTTTTATTATTTTTTCCTATGATGCCAGACTTATAAGACACCCTGTATATATTGAATTGCCATTAAAAACTGACTAAAAAAATATATAGTGTAAATTTGTTCAAATGTACTTTTTAAATAAAATATATTTCCTATTTTGACTATAATATACTTTTCATAAAATATTTTTCCTGAGTAGGGTATTTTTTCGCTACTCTGCAACTTAATTGGTTTGTTGGTTTTTGTTCTAGCTATTTTTTTTTTCCTAACTGGATTTAGTTTGGTGGTTTGTGATATAATTATGACATGCCATTCGTGTGATTTCGACTTTGAGAACTTGATTCATCATGTGTCCTAGATGAAGACAAAGGATTGGATGTTTTTATCAATTACGGCATTATTCTCTCATCCTTAACTTGCCTGAAATGGGTGAGTGAGTACCTAATACGAAAAGATAAGATATTTAGGTGAAATAACCAATATTAACCTGTTAGGTTAATTGAATACCCAGTTAGGTCAACTGTACACCCTTGATGATTAGTTAGGTTAAGTCATGATATTTTCGTTAGTTTAAACAAAAATGATGAGCAAACTTCTCTGGTTAATTTTGAGGTGTTTTGCACGTTTCCTGTGGTAATGCGTCATTTACAAGCTCTCATAACATGAACATATCCTATATATTTATGTTACGATACCTCAAAAACTATGCATTTGCACATGAAACCAATGGCAGATTCATGCAAAGCACCTCAAAATTAACCAGAAAAGTTTGCTCTCATTATAAAACCAGACGGAGTAAAATCCAATATTTACCTAGACCCTATTATTAATCTAAAAACCATTGATCTGGTCAATTTTTTACAAACTTCCTAATTTGCCCAAAGCCTACCCACTTCCCAATACACCACCACCTACACCATTAACTAAATTACTCTAAAAGTTCAGTAGACCTTGGTGGATACTATGCAGAAACAAACAAAGAAGGTGCAAGGCCAAACTGCAAAAACCTGCAAGTTTTTCAAAAAAATGGCAGTGTTCAAACAATTAAAATTTTTGGTATAAGGGAAAGGGAGGAGGTTGAATTTGGCACACCTAAAGCAAAAGCACCCCTTGCGTAATTTCTTTATTTATGGTCAGATTCTTATGAAATTTTCAATATAGAGATTTTAAAATACTAACTAAGCCTTCAATGTTATTCCAATATCCACCATTCAAGGCCTGGTTAGATGAATTATACGCTCTTGATAATTGGTTGTCACGTTATTTTCATTAAAACTAATGAAGGTACCGTAATTATTCATTTTTTGACCCAGTCTCTTTTTATAATGAGAGCAAACGTTTCTGGTCAATTTTCAGGTGTTCTGCACGAATCTGCCATCCATTTCCTGTGCAAATGCGTAGTTTTCGAGATATCGTCATCTTGAAAACTACACATTTGCACAGGAAATGGATGGCAGTTTCGTACAAAACACCTCAAAATTAACCAGAAAAGTTTGCACTCATCATTTTCGTTTAAACTAATGAATTTAAACGAAAATATCATGACTTAACCTAACTAATCATCAAGGGTGTACAGTTGACCTAACTGGTATAACGTACTGAACTATCCGCAAAACATTAGGACAAATCAATTTGTGATGGTGATCTTTACGGGGGCTCTGCCCCCATACCCCCGAGACCTAAATTATACAAATGATAATGTAATATGGGTAATTATATAGAAAATGGTGCAACCCGAAGTATGATGTAAAAAACATTTTATTAGGTCAATTTCGATGTGCTGAAGCCAAATCTGTTAACAATGAAGTCTATTTTTATATAATGTCCCTAGTGATCAGAGACTTCATTTTTTCCTCAAAGCTGCAGCAAAGTTGTATCCTCCCAATGTTTAAGTTAAAGGTAAGTTGATTTGATTATTTTACTCTTAGGTTAGGTTAGGTTAGTTTAGTTTTCATGTGCTTGTTAGCCATTTTTTAGGCAAATGCTTCAAAATAAGAGTAAAATATAAATAACATTTACTCTAATTTGAAGCATTTGCACACCAAATGGTTAACAGATTTGGCTTCAGCACATCGAAATTGACCTAATAAAATGTTTTTTACATCATACTTCGGGTTGCGCCATTTTCTATATAATTACCGTAATATGTGCCAACCTTGCATGGGTAGTCCACTAAATTTCACGTGCCCTTAACTGAACTGAGACATGGTTATTTTTAAGATTTTTTTACGGCACTTAAAGACCTTCTGGTCTTTTGTTAAAATACAAGCACTATTGCATTTAGGGCAGGTCACGGATGTCTTAATTATTCTGTGATTGAAAAAAAAGGTCTAAACTCTTGTCTTTGAGGGCAATATGGCAGATCATGTCTTAAAAATCAAATATACATAACTGACACGTCATACTTCATCACAAAAAAACCAAACTGAACAGATGAAAAATTGCTAAAAATGATTTATTTATAAAACAGGACATGAATTACGAAGAAGTAGCCAGAATCACCAAATATACCAAAAAAGGTAGCCAAAATAAACAAATTAACCGAAATTTATACATATACATATTAGAAAGAATATTATTTTTTATAAAAAAGTATATTTTATACAAATTTGCACAAGATAATATATATATTTTCTTATTCAGTTTTGATTGGTTAGGTAATTGTGTGTTTTATCACACTCAGTCATTTTACACACCAAAATACATTTTTCTAGTAGTATTTGATGTGATTTGTTCAAATATGACCTCCATTTCCGTCGGAAATGAGATCCAACAAAGTTATAATACTTTGAAGTTTGGCTCATTTTCAAGGGAAATGGAAGTCAAAATCTAAGCAAAACACATCAAATATTACTAGAAAAATATATTTTGGTATTAATTAACCTAACCTAACCTAACAACCTAACCTAACCTAACCATGGCTAAACGAGCCTAACCCTGGCTAAACGAGCTCTCGTCTGTATCCACCACCTAATCCATAAGAAGATAATACTCTAGGCTCATTTAGCCACGGTTAGGTTAGGTTAATTAATACCAAAATACATTTTTCTAGTAATATTTGATATGTTTTGCTTAGATTTTGACTTCCATTTCCCTTGAAAATGAGCCAAACTTCAAAGTACTATAACTTTGTTGGATCTCATTTCCGACGGAAATGGAGGTCATATTTGAACAAATCACATCAAATACTACTAGAAAAATATATTTTGGTGTGTAAAATGACTGAGTATGATAAAACACAACCATTGGTTATTCAATATATATTGCTATTATAGCTGGGTGTGACTAGGTCAAAAAACGAATATTAACCCTAATGAAAATAAAACAACACAAACAATTATCAAGAGCATACAGTTGACCTAACTAGGCCTTCAATTCCTTCAATGGCAGACATCAGAATAACATTGAAGGCCAAAGGGTTTTTCATTTTTTTTTTTTAGAAAAAATTTTAACTTTTTTTTTTAAAAATGGTGTGCATTATTCCAATGTCTACCTTGAAAACCTCTCTATTGAAAATTTCATAAAAATCTGACCATAAATAAAGAAATTACACAAGGGATGCTTTTGCTTTAGGTGTGCCTTGAATTTGAAGTACACTTCAGGTAAATTCTAGAATGCAGTGCAATGCATGAAGATTGGGTAAGTGGTTGCAAATAAAAGGTGGTGCTGGTGGGTGCTTATAAAGTGAAAAATTAGTAAATTTCAAAACAGAGTCCATAAATGAGGTTAGGTTAGATTATGCTGATTAGGTTAATAGAGCCTATGGACCATCCCTGAACAGTGTCCGAATTCTTGAAATTTACCAAATACCCACCACCACCACAACCACACAGAAGGGGCCTAATTTTACCTGCACTGCGGACCGGATTTTAGTAGCCTATTCACCTTCACTTCATAAAGCTTTGGCCTTGCGCCCCGAACACCCTTAATTTTACCCGCTCCACCTTAGTAGCCACAGCTCTAAGCAAAATTAGCCCCACGCCTATCCAAATGAATTCCACTGTACGATCCTAGTCAAACTAGGCTAGTTTTCTTAACCTAGGCCTGACCCTTTTTACCCTTTGGAGTAACCCTACTACCAGTTACATCGCAAACTAAAAACTGACAACCTAAATAAGCTAGGTAAAGTAAGCGCCTTCGGACCGGTGTAATCTAACTTCGGTTAGGTTCGCTTAACTAATTCTACAGCCCAATCTTTGCCAGGGATAATCATGTCAATTTTTGTTTAGACCCTAAATTACATAAATTGGCCTACAAAGCTTTGTTTACATTCTAAAGTTCACTGTAGGAAAATATGAACAGTGCGGTAATAACTTTTTATTTAAACCTAACATCGATGTTCAAAACAAATATTACCTCCTTATAATAGTCTCAAACTCTCATAGGAACTTACTAAAAGGCCTAAAACAAACGGGACACGAGCAACAAAAATAAAAACAAGTCACTCACACGTGTTGCCGGGTCCTAAGTAAAGAGGATGAAAGGAAGAGGGCGCCCGTTACTCACGCCCGCCAACTTCTAAATATGGCAAGTTGTAATAAAATTATCGGCAAAATATAAAATGCAAATTATAAGGCCAGAATTTCAACAGAGGAATAAATTCAGAAAATACAATAATATAAGCAAAATATGGTTATATATAATCACAATAACATACAATGCAAACATATGTCTCTCTATTATGACGTCATTAGCCTCACTATTTCCAGAAAACTTCAGTCCAGAGTCGGACTGGGATCTGCTTGGGGGCGGTGCCAATTTAGTGGGGCAAAGCACAGATTTTTTATGTGTTCCAGTCTTCAACCGAAATTTACTAAAAACACGTGTTACAAAAAGTGATTGGATCAGACAAATGATGGAAGACACAAAAATAATTGCAAAAAAAAAAACTATTTAGAAACTAAAACCTTTATTATCCATAAAACAACTTTTATATTTATAAGCACATTTCAGACTATTAAGCATTTTTTCATCTCAGGAAAAGTTTCAGAAAGTTTTTGGTAGACTGCTTCATAATCAATAGCTTTCAGCATGTCCACTTCGACTGAACAAATAAGTAGTAGTAGTGCTTCCATAAGTTCATGTCCTAGAAGCGAACGAAGACGACTCTTGATAAAATGTAATTTTGAAAAGACTCTTTCACATGATACTACTGTGCATGGCAAAGTTAGCGCTGTTCTTAGACATGTGTATAAACGATTGTAACTCCTGCATTGGTAGCGGTACTCAATGAGGAGTTGAAGAATACATCCCAAGCAATTCGAACACTTGCTCTTGCAGAATGGCGGAGTTACAATAGTAAAATGTTCCGCTTCATCTTCATCATCACTTTTCTCCTCGGGATCTAATTCTAGGGTGGGTTTCTGAAGCTTTTGGTGAACTTGTGCAAAGTGAACTAATTCATGCTTCAGCTCTAATTCATCCACCTCTGCCAGTTCAGCAAGGTATTTCATTGAAAATGAATTGACATTTGCATCAGTAATCCGTTTGTAATTGTTGGGGTTGAGATATCAAAGTTCCTTGCAGAGTGCCAAATTTCTTTCACTGAATCTGGATGATATTTCTTGACTCAAACGATCAATGACTAGGAAGATAAACATCTAATCTGAATCTTTCAATCGGATCAGTAATCCGGGTCTCCGATGTTGATTCATCAAAAAAGCGACACCTCTTCCGGGATATCGTAGTAGTTGGAAGATTTTCTTGAAGAACGACATCGAAATCAGGATTCTCATCTTCATCAATAAGTTGCTGCACTTGCTGTCGGAACTCTATTTCCTCCTGAAATTTCTCATCAAACTTCGACCGGTCGTTTGTGATTATGCTCATTTCATAGTCAACTAGCCCAACTGTTCGAGTGAGATCCAACCCATGTGTCTAAGTACTTTGTTACAGGTTCGCAGGTTTCGAGCAATTGCTTGAGAATTATGGCAGTAAGGAGTGAACGAAAGGTTATCCAGTTAGTCAGTAGACCATCATTAAGACTTTTAATTGTACAAGTACTCTCCCACAAAGTTCCAAGAGAATGAAATAGCTTTTTGGTTCGTTGCAAATTCTCGTAATGGTTTTGTAAGACGACCACCATCGTGTTTTCCCCAATTTCACCAGCTTTTCTAGTTTGGCAGATCCTGTGCAGTGTGCAGTGTTTATTGACTCAATTTTTCCAAGCGTCAATCCTTCTTGAGCTGTCATTGAAGAAGGTACACGTTTGTTGAAGCAAGCCAAGAAGATTACCACATTCCTTAACATCAGAGAAAACAGGAGCGATGACAAGATTTTGCTGATGAGCAAATCCCCATACAAAATATCTTGATGGCACATAATCGCAGTAATACTTCACGACACCGATGTTTTCAGACGTATTCGCTGAAGCGCCATCCGATGACAATCCAATTAGATTAGTGATTTCCAGATCAAGTCTCTGAAGTTTTTCACTAAGCAGCTTCCATAAGACTTCGCTCTTGCCAGAAGTTATTACCTCAAACCCTAAGAGTCGTTCTTGAATTTTTCCATCCTTGCTGATGAACAGTACTACAACATTCATCTGGTCTGTCCCAGATACATCAACAGTTCCATCCATCATTACACCATACACTAAAAAGGTATTAATAGTTGATTTACTGATGAAGGCAACAAAATTCCCTCTACCCTTCTTTTGTAGGGTTACCAGATGTCCCGGTTTTCCGGGATTGTCCCCGTTTTCGGCCTTTTGTCCCGGTTTCACAAAAAATCATGTAAAAAAAGAATATTGTTAAGCAGGCATGGGGACGAGGCCGAGGACACATTTTTCAAAGGCCTCGAGGCCGAAGCCTTTTTAGGGGAGGCCTCACGACGCCTTAAGATTGTTAGGCTGAAGGTATTTGTACCCAGAGGTGAGGTGTGATATTCGGATGCAAATAACGAATGTGGCATTTGCACCTCTGGGTGCAGATACTCATTTCGAAATCTTTTACGAATAAGCTCCTCCATGCTTTGGGAAAGCTCAACAATCTAGCCTAGCCTAAGACTAAAGTTCTTCTGTTAGAAAATCTAGAAGAGGAAGAGCCATTGTTGTCCCAAGGCGATATGATGACTAAACTGATTGATGCAGCATTGCTTGTATATATTAAGTTAAGGTGTGTATATATCCATCTCATAATTGTAAGCTTAGTGAAAAATTCACTTAATTTAGAGCTAGCATTTTTGGGCTCTTGTGGCATCATTGTTTGGGTACTCTTGTAGCATCATTTTTTTTAGGGGGGGGGCACTGGCGCGTCTTTTCTACTCGTATATTGAATGCGGCACTTATAGGGCGTGGTCTTATAGAGAGCTCTCTTACAATTCAGTTTGGTTGTTTAGATACAAGATTGTTGTATCGTGCAATGGTGCAGGTTGTGTTGTTACAAGGTTTAGAAAGACCATAAATAGTGCCCCTTTTGTTTTTTATCTTAATTTTATGCAACTGAAGCCTAAGGTAGTCCCACATCGAGTCAGCAACCCTGAGGTAGGACCTAATAGGACCTCCAAGTCCGTAAGTTTTAGCCTAACTTAACTTGGGCTATAGGTTGAGGTGGCCCTTCAGAGCTTGGCCGTTGAAGGCTCAGCTGGGATTCTGAAATCAATAATAAAAAATAACATGGTCCTTCGAACCGGATTCTAGCCCAAGAATGAGTCAGTGACTATTTTTCGGCAAAGTTTTGATTGTGCAAATTGTGGCCCAAGTTAGGCCTGGACGGGTTGAGCATAACTGAGTTAAGGTCCCAGGGTAGAAAGTTTGTTCGCCCAATTGCGAAACTTGGCCGCTAGTCTGTCGATGTTTTGGGCCTACATTTTTACCGGTTTGGTTAATTTTGGTTTTATTGTTCGTAGGCGAAGGTTGCAGACTTCAGTGCGTCAGTTACTTGGGTAGAAAATTTGGTATACCATACTGGTGGTTGGTCAGTACCCCAACTAAGCAATTCAGTTTATTTGAAAAAAGGCAAAATTTGAGTTTGATCAGTTTGGTTAAGTATTTTCGCCAATTCAGCTTATTTGGCATTGAGCCCAATTGTTGTTTGCATTGAAGATGAGTGCAGATGAATTGAACAAGTTTAGAAAAAGGAGAAGCACCTACAAAGGTCTAATTACAAAGGTCATTGTCACTATAGATGCTGCCATAGAGCAAGAGGATTTAAGTTTAGTGACTGCGCAGCTTTCTATATTAGAAACTAAAAAGGTTGCTTTAAGCGAAGTAAATGTAAAATTGAGGCTCTTATAGAAGAGGATGAAGAGGATGAAATAGAAAATGACATAATTTACTTCGAAGAGATTATTGATGACATAATTAAAGCATGCCACAGAGCAAAAGAATTTAGCAGCTCAATGCAGTTAGAGACCAGGTCTAATAATGAAACAGCCCTCAACAAACAGTGTTTGTGAAGTTAAGGTTAACAGATCTGCAGTTCAATTACCGAGGCTTGTACTCAAAGCATTTTCTGGGCGTATTCAGGAATGGCAAGGATGGGCAGACAGTTTTCAATCAGCAGTTCATTCTAGTCAAGTGTTAAGTGCGGTGGAGAAGTTTAATTATTTATAGTTCCTCTTGGAAGGGGAGGCAGCAAAGACAATAGCAGGATTAGCATTAACAGAGGCTAATTATAGTGTGGCTTGGGATATATTAAAGAAGTGGTAAGCCAGAGATCTTAATTAAAAGCCACCTCCGTGAGCTTTCAGCTATACCTCTTGTTAATATCCCAATAGTGTTAAGGAGTTACGGCAGTTATATGATGAATTTAAAGTTAGAACTAGGTCCCTGAACAACTTGGGTGTAGGCAGAGATGGGCACAAAATACTTTAAATGTAATTAAATACTAAATACACTACTTCCTTAAAATGTATTTAAATACCAAATACATTACATATTTTCAAAATGTATTTAAATACTAAATACATTACATCAAAAATGTATTTAAATACATTTCAAATACATTTTTTAATACTTATCCAACTATATCATGTCAAAAAATTTTCTAAAACCTATCTCTTGGTAACATTAGTTTATTGATATTATCATCTATTAGACTTTATAAACATATATGCATAACTCATAACTAGGCAATTTTTTATTGACCTAAAAACAAAAACAAAATTTACTTTATTTTCCTCCAAAATTGACTTTATTGACCTAACAAATATGTGCAAACGCTTTTTGATATAATTTTTTATATTAACATAACTCCAAAATATATGGTATTGACCGCTTCGTATGCTTCTTTGATAGTAAAATCTGTGCTCTCCATTTTTTTCTAAAAGAGAACATAATGAAGAGTACTGTTCTTGCAACTGTAAGAGCTGAAAATCTAACCCATCTGATTTGATGCCAGCTTTCACTCTTTTAACGAGGATCCCGTTGCCCTCGAATTCTTATACAATCTGTCTTACTTTTGGAAGATGCCTTGCGTAATAAAACGCTGCATTCAACCAACTGGCCCATCTAGTAACGATTAGATCAGGTGGCTTAGATGATTAGAAAGATTTTGTATTTTGTTTCAGGGCTCAAATTGTTACCTGACAGGTGAGGCTAAGAAATGTATTTGCGAAATGTATTAAAAAATATGTATTTTCAAATAACAAATACTCTTTCAAAATATTTAAATACATATTTAAATACACACCGAAAAAAGTATTTATAAATACAAGTATTACAATACAAATGTATTTAAATACATATGTATTTAAATACTGCCCATCTCTCGGTGTAGGAATGGAAAGGTATGGTGTAACGTTGGTTACTATACTGGAGTCTAAATTGCCTAGCTCAATTTTGCTTGAATTAAATAGGGGATACTCTACAGAACATGTGCACATCCCCCTTCAGCAGATGTTAAGCCTTTTAGGCACAGAATTAGCAAGACGAGAGGGAAATGAGTTTGCACACAATGCACAGTGGGATGTTAAACAAGGGGACAAAGGCAGTCACAGCACCAATGTTTCTACAAAAAGGAATAGCCCAGGTACAGTGTCAGCTCTACATGCATCCTCTAAGAATAAATTAAAGGGAATCAAGGAATGCATATTTTGCAAAGGCAACCACAAGTCATATAAATGTGAAGTGGCTGAGGCTTTACCTGTTGAGGAGAGAAAGGACAGGGTTACTAAGTCCACAGCATGTTTTAAATGTTTTTTGAAAGGCCACAGAGCAAGGTTTTGTAAGTTTAAAATTTTGTGCAAAAAGTGCCATGGCCGGCATCAGCCATTATTGTGTGAAAACACTCCTAGTAGGCCTACCCCAGAAGTAGAGACGTCAGTGGCACATGCCACTGCTATGAAAGGGAGTAAAAGTAAAGGGGGATTATTGCAAACAGTTGCAGCATTATTAATTGGGAATGATGGAGAAGCTACTGTAAGAGTGTTGTTTGATAGTGGTAGCCAGTGTAGCTTTATTAAGACCAGAATTTCCAGAAAATTGAAGTTTAAAGAACTTAAGAGGGAAAATTTAGAATTTCTGGGTTTGGGGGTTCAGTTCAAAACCGAACCAAAGTTAAGAAGGTAGAAGTTCTGGTTAAGGGGTTGCTACCACAAAGTCCTACTATCAAGGTCCAAGCTGTAGAGATTGAGGAACTTTGTGCTCCAGTCACTACTTGTTTAGATATGGCATGTGTCCATGGGCGTCCGGAGGGGGGGGGCAAGAGGGGGCAGTTGCCCTCCCTTGGAAATTTGTGTTTGCCCACGCAACGACTTCTATAATTCTACTGCAGCTCAGTCAGTGTTTCCACATTCAAGGAAATGTCGTTTACTTTACCTTTACTTTACCGAAGTGCCGTGTCGTTGAACTTAGAAGTGTTAAATAAACTATACTGAAAGATATAGTAATGGAATTATTTGCAAAGATCATTATATTGAGTGTTTTATTTATTTTTTCTCTCGAAAACCTTTTGGTCAATTTCACTGAAACTTACACGATTATAGTTAATCATAATATCATATAACATATAAAAAATGGACTTGACTGGTAGAAAAAAAAATGCACTGCGACCACTACGAGTAAAAACCGTCATCTCCCCTTATCATAGCCTGCTTTCGGTGCTAAATTTATGTACTTAGTATTACTAAGTACGTAAATTTAGCACCGAAAGCAGGCTATGATAAGGGGAGATGACGGTTTTTACTCGTAGTGGTCGCAGTGCATTTTTTTTTCTACCTAATAAAGAAGTAATAAGAACTAAGAACTAATAAGTTAGTTTTGCCCCCTCCTTGCGAAAATTCCTGCGGACGCCCCTGCATGTGTCCAAGAATTGCAAGTTAAAGGAATTAATTTAGGCAGTAATAAGTTTGAAGGAACAGAAGATATTAGTCTTTTGATTGGAGCTGACTATTATTGGGACTTCATCACTGGTAACATTGTCCGCACATCTCAAGCTACTGAAAGTAAGCTAGACTGGATGCTACATGGTAGCTATTGCAATGAAATGGAGGTTAAAGCTCTTTTTGTTAAGATTGAGGAGAACAGCCATGGTTTGGAAAGGCATTTGAAAGCCTTTTGGGAACTTGAATCCATTGGCATAAAGAACAACCAGGAGAAGCAGGCAAGTACAGTGAACAGTGATGTTTTAGAGCAATTTGAAAAAGGTATTGGGTTTAGAGATGGTTGCTACGAAGTTGGCCTCCCTTGGAAGGATTCTTGCAAACCCAGCTCAAACCTTCAGCTAGCTAATAGGAGGATGGAGACTTCATTGCACAGGCTAAGAAAAATTGAGGAGTTGTTAAATGAATACAATGAGGCCATCCTAAGCTATGTAAAGGAGGGCTATGCTGAAAGGGTGCAAGGTGAGCTGGTGAGCCAGGAGGCACATTATCTGCCACACCATGCAGTGGTACGGCGAGACAAAACTACCACCAAACTGAAGGTAGTTTTTGATGGCTCAGCCAAGGACAAAGGTGGTGTGTCCTTGAATGACTGTTTGGATGCTGGGCTAAATTTAAATGCAGATTTATTTTCCTTGTTACTGAGATTCAGGTTTGGTAGAGTAACATTGACTACAGTCACAGAGACGTGCACAGACTTTCAGAAGGGCAGGGGCTCAGTTGAAAAAAGGGCACTCCCCTAACATTTTTAAAAATGAAATCCGCAGTGCCATATAGGCTATATATATGTATACACACACAAAGAAAAATTTTAAAATTGTATGTGGTAAATACAAGCCTTTCCTTGCGTGGCATTTTTAGTTCTGAAAGTAAAAAAAAAAAATTGCTTCAAAAATATATTTCCCTTCACTTTTATTATCTTAGGCCTAATCTAATCTAATCTAGGCAGTAGACCTAATTAAGCTTTTGTTAACCAAATTCACAATATTTAATAGCATGCAATTTCTAAATAGTTACTTTACTTATAACTTTTATAAGTATCAATCAGCAGGATAAAGGGCAGAAGGGTCTATCGTAATTGTCGTCCTTGCGGAAAAATTGCATCGTTTTATAATAAATAATCTAGGTATTTTTATTCACTTTTAATGAAAATTGTATTTTTTTTAAAATCAATTTCATATTAAAAATGAAAAGGTTATGATATGTTGTTTAATAAATCATTTATTAATTTAATGAAATTCATGCCAGTACTAAAACCCAAAATCCATCGTTTGACACACTGGTGTACTGATGGGCATAGCCTAGTAGGCCTAAGACTAAGTAGGGGACGTGGACGTTTTTACCAACTTTACGAGTAATGTCATACAATATTTTTTGGAGTAATGTCACACTGCTTTGGATTCCAACTTACCATAATTATCAGTGAGAAATCACTAGTTAGCTTAGGTTAACGTAAAATAAACAAACAGTAAACAATACACCCACATACCCGAGAGACGCAATCAACAGTGAACAGCTGCAGTCAGTGTTACCACTAGGGACACCCTCCCTGATTGACAAAATAATAGTAACGGTATGTTAAGTTTATTATTCTAATAAAAAAATCATAGATCAAAGTAATTCCAGCTTTGAAAATCTGTTGAAGTAGCAGTAACTAAATAAAAATATAACTAATTAATTCAAATTTATGTCGAATCAATATATTTATGAATTTTGACTAAAAGGGCACTTTTGATATGAAGAAGAAAAAGGGCAGGGGCTCAAGCACCCCAAGCCCCCCCCCCTGTGCACGTGCCTGACTACAGATGTGAAGCAAGCCTTTTTGAGGATAAAGTTAAAACCAGAGGTCAGAGATGCAGTAAGGTATCTGCGGGTGGATACAAAAGACTTGTTGGAAAATTAACCCAAGGTTCAAGCATATAGAATGAAGTCAGTGTTGTTTGGCCTCAGCTCTAGTCCATTTCTGTTGGCAGTTACTATGCAGTACTATTTTAAGAAATATTCTGAAGTCTATCCTAATACTATTGAACACATAAGGAAAAAATTTTATGTTGATGATTTGCTGTGTTCAGTGGATAATACAGAAATGGCTAAACGGATATTCATGGAGGCTAGAGCTATAATGAGGGGGGCTGGCATGGAGCTTAGAAAATGGTAGACAAATCATTCTCAGTTACAACAGTTTATGAGTCAGTCCTAGGGCCGGCGCTAGGCTATATGCTGCCCTAGGCGAACCGTGTAATTTGTGCACCCCCCCCCCCCCCCTCGGTACAACAATAACGTGAAAATTACAACATATCATTTTATTAATATAAATAAACAAAATAAATATATCATGAACAAAATAGTGTTATTTATATAAATAAACATCCAGATTACAAACTAAAATTTAACTTTTCGCGATTTCTGCTTTGCGAAACCAGAAACGAGTTTCTTGCAGTCCATTCTTTGTGCGATGTCGTGTTTTATCGATAGCATAGATAGCCCAACGAGTCTTTCTTGCGCCATTGAAGAACGAATGTATGTTTTAATTAGTTTCAGTTTGGAAAAACTGCGTTCACCACTGGCTACGGAAACTGGTAGGGTTAAGAGTATTCGGAGTGCAATGCATACGTTTGGGACACTATCTGTAAGAGTATTTTTGCAAATATAATGAATGACATCTTTGGGTGATGAATTATTTGGCACACGTTGTGCAATTGCTTGCAATTCATCACACAAATCTGTAGCATCGATGTCTTTTGAGTCTCCATGCTGTAATGCTTCCTCACGCTTCACGCAGTGTTCCATAATTTTATTTGGTGTATCATTCCGTAAATTGTTAATATTGTATAGGAAGCCAAACACCGAACTAATATGATACAGCCGAGTGAATCTGTCATCAATCGACTGTATTGCGGTGTCAAGGACTGCAAAATAAAAGTTCACTTTGAATCTATCTTTCGGATTCTGTACAGGCTCATCGTCTGCTTCATATGCGAGTTATTTCTTCTTTCTCCTGATATAAACCGGCTCTGGCTCAAACTGTGCCGCTATATCTAACTTCTCCAGGGGCGTAGGAACATATTTTACATTGGGGGGGGGGGGCCAAGAAGTGACGATATGGATAATTGTTGTACATTGAATACACCAATATTTAAACTTATTTGGATTATATTCGACCATATTAAAATCAAGGAAATTAATTGAAAAAATCTATATTCATACCTATGTACACAAAATATCTGCTATACATAAATTGTAGAATACTTATAATCGGAAATTGCACGAACAATCTAGGGAAGATGCATTTGTCATGCACTTTTTATCATGTTCACTACTACACGCTATGTACAACATACTACACGCTAAAATAGCGTTCATTAAACAGTAAACGACCCGAAATAATTCCTTCTTCTTTCGTTCCGACTGGCAAATTCCAATGCAATGTTGTTCAGAGATAATTCGTCAGTTTTTTTTTTGTAAATATTGAGTATCATGCAATGATTTAAGTGCTTTTGTGTCATAGTAGTCCTCATATAACTCTTGATGCGTCGTAGTACTGAGAATGTTCTCTCGGCAGTTGCTGTCGTTACTGGAACTGTTAAGAACAATCGTAAAAGTTTGTCCACTTCGCTCAACATCCTCTGGCAAACAGGTTGGGAATCCAGAGCATCGCACAGTGTCTGAAGCCTAGTTACTTGAAAAAATAAAAATTCCCATTAGTGGTTTCATTTTCCTTGTTGCACTTTTGCTTGAATTAAAAAATCAAATTTCAATTCAATTTTTGGGCTATGTCTCCCCATGTGTTGTTTCATTTTCTTTACAGGTAAATATCTTTCAGTTGCTTTTTCGTTCTCGAACAATAATCTATTTTATGCTCGAATGATAATTTTAATAAAACGCAAACACTAATGACAATTACCGCCTTAATAGTCGACCAATCGAGAATATCATGCAGCATTGGAAGTTGAACGGATAATTTCTCGAAGTCGATATCTTTTTGATACAATTGTACAACAGAGTCACGAACTTTGTGCTCTTTTCCGTTAGCTGCAGACAGCAAGACGTTTTCGATGTTGATCAAGTCAGAAATTATCCTGCTGAAATCTTGTGTTTAATTCTCCGCTCATAGTGTTGAGCACATCATAGTACTGCACTCGGTAATATTGCTTGATGTCCGTATATTCATGATTCTCGCAGCCCGAATCTAGTTTCTTAGGCATTCGCTTGAAGCGCGGGAGTACGGGAGGATCAGTGAGACAACTAGAGTCGTGCGTAACAGCTGAGTAGAATCTGTCAAACCATTCCTCGGAGCGGTATCGGCTGTAATGCTTCCGGCAAGCCACTGCAGCTTGCTGTGCGTCCTGTGAAGACGTAGACTTCGCTTGCAATGTCGCTGACAATTGCTCAGCAGGTGAACATACCAGCAAAGCTAATCGTAAGCCAAAGTACGTTTGGAATTTTTCTAGCATTGCCACCAATCCACCTGCTCGGTGACTGTATTCGTCACAATTTTCTTCTCGATATTTCATTGATGTTTCTTTGAGGCTTTCGTAATTCTGAATGATGGCGCTGATAGCTCCATTTCTTACAGTCCATCTTGTTGGACACAATGGCCTCAGACCTGGATTTTCAGCCGGTTTGACCCTCTCGAACAGTGCTTCCCTTTTGGGTGGCAGCTTAAATAGCTGTATAAGTTCGCCAGCAAAATCCAAGGCATCTCTGATGGACTTACATTTTCGTGTAGCATCCTGGAGACTGAGGTTCAAACAGTGTGCTAAGCAATGTACTGAAATCGCTGATGGTTCCTGCTCTCGAATCAACTTTGCCACACCTGATACGTGGCCTTGAAAGTTACTAGCTCCATCATAGTCTTGCCCACGACAATCCGATAATTTTAATGTTAAACGAGTGAGGGTATTTCTGATGGCAGACGTGATTGTTGACGCACAGATGTTTGGAATTTCCACTAGTGCAACTGGATCTTCATACACTTGGTAGTGTATATCCACCCATCGTATGCAAATGACCAGCTGTTCATGATTAGAACAGTCTCTGGTTTCATCTGCCAACAAAGCATACCATCGAGCTGACTGTATATCTTTAATTACGTCCTGCAGAACTGTGTGTGCCATCAGCTCAATTAATTCATTGACAACCTCTGGAGATACGTATTGCTTGTCGACAGCTTTTGAGTCAAGGTTCATACACAAACACAACACAAACTGTCATAATTACCAGATGAACCATTCAGACACACACATATCCGCAAAGACACCAATGTTGATGAGCCGATAGACACTTCAGATTTTACGTTTAAAGTTGCCAGAATAACTAGTGAAATTAACTAATCATATACAGTATATCAAATTTAAAATTTTATTAAATGAAGCATAAAGGATTGAAATGAATTATTTTTCCATTATTTGTAATACTTTTGCAAATTAATATTATTGGATGTCATTCATATTATTGGGGGGGGGCCAAAACATATCTTGGCTCCCCCAATATTTTTATTGCCGGGGCCATGGCCCATGCGGCCCCCCCCGGTTCCTACGCCGCTGTCCTCAGCCAGTTCACGTTCATCTACCAGTTTGTTTTTAAATCCTTTCTCACTTCTGGCTTCTACTAGATACATCTTTGTTTCCTTCAATTTACTCAATGCATCATGTACGTCACCTGTGCTACTGGAAAGCTTCTCCTCCTCTATTTTCTTCTTTTTCCGTTTTTCAGCTCCTGATGGATAATGTCGTTTCATTTTCCAAGATGCACGAAGTCACATCTAGTTAACCACAACTAATCTGCTAAATAATAATAATAATATATAATAATAATAATAATAATAATAAAGTTAAATAATATAGAAATAAGATCTCACAATAGTTATTTACACATAACGACCAAAACGTTTCGTTTGTCTCCGTTTTATCACATTTGTCTCATGCAAAAACTTTAATTAATATGACAATAATAATAATAATAATAAGGATAATAATAATAATAACAACAATAATATTAATAATAACTTCAGCTATATTCCTATTCTTGCCCAATGAGGTATGACCTACGGTAGGCCTGTAGGTATGAAGTTTATATCATGCCATTACTATATAATTATATATGCGATAATAATACAGGGTGATCCGTTTGGGTATGGATAAAATAAAATTGATGTGACATGGAAACAGTAACAGTGTATAGTTTAATATTTGGCAAACAATGGCCACAAAGATGGTAGATTGTGACAAACCTAATTAGTTTTCAACATGACCCTCTCTTCCGGACATGACAGAGGTCATAACGAGAGGCTAATTCTTACGACCACCTGCATGTGGTTTAGTAATAGACCCCGTTTCTTTAAATGTGCGGTACCACTGCACTATGGAATCGTACTTAGGAGCTTTAGAATACCATACACACGGCGAAACTCACCCTGTACCGCTGTCACACTCTCAAACTTAGCAAACCAAATGACACACTTCGCACGTTGTTGTGCATTCGCCGCCATCTTCGAAACTGACATATGTCTCATGAGTCTGACAGCAGATGGCGCTCGTACGTCTGGTAGCGGATGGCATAGCCTGTTACAAACTCCCACATTTTATGACCACACGTGCAACAGATCAGTGCTGTATCACTTCTCAGTAGATTCTCACAGCGTTTTTTTTTATCCATACCCAAACGGATCACCCTGTATAATAACGATAATATTAAGAATATATTTGCACCTGATATTATCTATTATCAGACATTTTTAAAGTTATATGTATAATACTTTATAAGTTTATATTATTAAAGTAATGAAAAAGACCGAAAAAATTATTTGCAAACAATATAACAATTTACATCTCAGTTATAATGCCGATATTAGCAAAATTATTGTTTGCATTCGATATTATATATTCATTTCAAATCATATTATTTAGAAGTTTATATGTTACACTTTATGACGGACGAAAAACAAAATTATCGACGCTAGTAGCTAGTTATCAGTATACCAGGTGGTATTCTTCTCTAGTTTGGCCTATTTTTTGTTATAGAAATAGATACAGTACAATAGTTTATACAGGTAAATAATACAAACACATTATATGACCTCAGTTCAACTGATGACCAACTGCTAGATTGCTTTCCCACACTAGTTTTGCTAAATTAAATCAACTGGTCTACTGCTGACTGACTGAATAATATTTATATACCGCGACATATATAATATTTATGTACCTAACGTCACAGTGACCTAAAACTAATCCGTTGGTCACCTAACTGAATAGTACTTATCAAAGACTGCCGCCTGATTAGTCACCTGTCTGAATAATATTTATCAAAGTATGCCGCCACATACGGTCACCTGTCAGGTCATGGTCCTCACCTGAAGAATATCCACCCCAAGCGCGCCCACCTGAAGAATCTCCTCTCCAATGCTACCGGGGGTTGAAAATTACCGAACAAAACAAATCAGGATTCCCTAGGGCCTCACGAAAGTCACGAGGCCTTTCCACTTTTCAGCTGACCTCGCCACTTTTGAGGTCCGAGGTCGAGGCCTGCAAAATATGCCTGAGGCCGGCCTCAGGCATCTGTGTTGTTTCTATGCATAATGAAATACGGGTGTTCGGAAAGTCACTGAGCACTTATATAATTAATGTTAATTAATGAAGAACTGACAAAGGTGTTTCAAAATAAGGATTTTTTCCATTTGGCGGCAGGCGGTTTTTTTTAACCAAATTTTCACCAGTAATACTTTTTTGTGTGCTAAATATGAATCTAATATTCTTTTTTGAGAGAAATGAAAGGAAAATATCGAAAAAAAGATTTTAAATACGAACTACTTTATACCGCGCACGAACTATTTACACTGCGAAATTCTATATATTTTCGCAATAATATAATTATAATATTGTATTATAATATAATAATTTATTAATTTATATTATATTAATTATTTTATGAATATTAATTATTTGCTTATATAAATTTAATTATTCCAAAATCTGTAGAATAATTATGGCAACTCGATATGTTTAAGCATTCCGCGCGATTCATTATTGTTTCTGGAAATATGAGTAAATCATGGACGTGAATTATAATTTACAGTGGATTTTTGTGAATATTATATCAGAAGAAGATGCAGTGAAATTTTTTCAAGAATTTAACATCATCCCTAGGAAGAACTTACGTAAAAAAAAACACCAAATGCAAATAAAAGAAGTCGGGAAGTCTGTAAGCTAGACCTGCCATAAAAAGATGTGCAACACGAAATTACCCGTAAGAAAAAACACGTGGCTAGAGGGAAGTAGGATTTCTCTAAGAACAATTATAATATTCATTTACTCCTGGTCACAAGAATATACAAGTATCATAGTATGAAGTACTGCGAGAAAGAGCTTGAGATATCCCACACTACAGCAGTTGATTTCAATAATTATTTATTTAAGAGAGGTAAGATCTACATAATATAACAATTATAGCCTAACTTAACCTAACTTTCATTTCTCTCAAAAAAGAATGTTAGATTCGTATTTAGCACACAAAAAAGTATTACTGGTGAAAATTTGGTTAAAAAAACCGCCTGCCGCCAAATGGAAAAGACCCCAAAAGAAAATAAGACGGGTCCAGGCCTGTATTGCTGTTAAAGGACATCACTTTCAACACCTTTTATAAGTTCTGATGGTCCCATCCATAACCTCTATCATATATGCAAAGTTATACTATTGTATGCTATTAAATAAATATAAGTGCACAGTGACTTTCCGAACACCCTGTATAAGACGTATAAGAGAAGTTGTATTATTTTGTTAGGCTTCATATTCATATTTGCATTGAAATTACATTTTTGTTTAACATATAAAATAAAGGGTTTCTTTCAAAATTCCATGGCAGATGCCCAATAAAGATATCACTTAATGCGCGATAACACACTTGCTTTTGATCATAATTCTCAATCATAGCTAATCTAAAACAAATGACAATGAAAAATTCAATTACAACTTCAGAAAATATCGGAAATAAAAAACAAATCAAAATATCCTGCGTATACCGTATTGTTAGAAATGGCAAACGGTTTTAGAGACATATTAAAGCTGGAAAAATAACCTAAGATTCAAAATCAACGCATTTGAAAATCCTAATAAATCAAAAATCCCAGTCTAAAACCTAGAAATGGCTGACCTATACCAGAAATTCACGGATCAGAGGCGGCAAATACAATTGATTGAAGCAAACAAACAAATAATAAGTATCAAGTAAGAGAAACCAAATATTATTAAGGTTAGCTTAAAAAATAGTACCAGGATTTTGGTTTATGTTGAAGGCCAGGTTTTATCTTAGTTTATCTTAGTTTAAAAATTAAACAAAAAGAAGCTCAAAAAACTTTGTGGCTGTATCTTTTTCAATATATTTATGTAGATTTTATTGACTGCATAAAAATTACATATTTCTATATATGTTTTTGTAGCACTAAAATTTTCAAACATTTTAAAATAAATGTTTTTTTCAAGAGTATTTTACATAATTCATGAGTTAAATGATCACAAAACAATATTATATATATATATATACACTTTTTTTCATCCAGGCACATTTTTATATAGTTTTTACACAATGTAAATTTATGGACTTTTCATTGACTTTTAATGTAACTCTCTAAAAATAAGTACATTTTATTGAGTTTCATTTTTACTAGGGTGCCGTGGGAGAGCGCACCGCATAGAGGAGGTAGACGAGAAGGGCGCATAATTGAGGTGGGCGACGGGGGCGCATGTGCCATGGCACTATGGCCAGTCCGACACTGAATTTCATTTCACCACTTAAGGCCATGATTGACATAGAAAGACGGTCGATGTGTATAATTAGTTTTTTATTTATTACACTTTAAATATAACACAGACACACACACTATATATATATATATTTTTTTTTTACACTTTAAATATAACACAGACACACACACATATATATATATATATATATATATATAAAATGCCTCGGTGGTGTAGTGGTTAGCGTCGC
Organism: Bathynomus jamesi; assembly: GCA_023014485.1. Taxonomy (NCBI): domain Eukaryota; kingdom Metazoa; phylum Arthropoda; class Malacostraca; order Isopoda; family Cirolanidae; genus Bathynomus; species Bathynomus jamesi. The sequence goes on along the minus strand of JAJOZX010000658.1, from coordinate 1,099,968 downwards.
TGACTACGAATCCATCGGCCCCTGGTTCGAGACCCGACGGCAGCCGGCGCGCAGCAAAACCCAGCTGTTCATCCTTCCACACAATAAAGAAAGTGGTTGGTAGATAAATGGGTACCCTAGGTGGCCTAGTGGTTAAGACGCTGGGCTGCTGATGGGGCGTGGTTCTGATTCCACATTAAACTGTAGGTCTAAGGTGGAGTGAAAAGCTTGACCTTCGTCAGAATGAACAATTCGGGCGGAAGCTAACCAAAGGTTATATATATATATATATACCCGGTATATATATATATATATACACACACACACACACACACACCGGTTTTCGCAAGAGTTATGTTCCTCAGACTTATTACGAATTGCGAATAACGAATCATTTTTTCCATATAAGGGGATGCGTTCTGGTGGCCATTTTTCAGAAGGTAAGATGTTTGGATACATTCCCATACAATACATAAAAGCAAGTATAAAACACAAATACAGACCTGTTTTAGCATAGTAAGTTATGAATAACATCAGTAAAAGAATAAACATACCTGTACTGTACTTTTATTTCCTCAAACTACCCCCGACTCGCACTGAAAGTTTCACCACCACTGCTCTCACCTTCACCAACGACTTCCTTCCTCACATCTCGCCACAAAGACCGTGCCTTTTCTTGAATAATGGCCTGCTATACGGACATGCTGCGCTGCGTTTGGTAGCAGGCGGAATTGTGAATTATTTTTTCCTTATCTGGCATTGCGAATAACGGAGCTGGGTTTACGAATAGTGGAATTTGGTGTCAAAAAATATATTACGTATAAGCGAAGCTACGAATATCGAAGCTATGAATAACGGGGTATACCTGTGTGTGTATGTATATATATATATATATATATATATATATATATACTGCAAACCCACAAGGAAAAAGAAAAACGATTCCAAGGCCTTTCGTGTATTCAGTGCTACACCTCGTCAGGGAACGAAGAGAGAAGGCAAGATGCCCATAAATATACACAACGTAGCAGAAACCAAAACAATTAGCACATACTTAACAAGAGTTAATGAGAGGCAAAAGGAATTTTAACAAGATGTTGTCAGTTTTATACATTCCCGCACTGTTATTGAAATTGTTTTTATAATGGATAAATGCACATTCTAGAATATTTCTTTCTATTATATCTCTGTTTTCAACAAAACAAGCGCTTTAGAACTATCCCACTTGATGCTATGATTACATCTATACATATGGTTAAACAAAGCATTGGAATTATTAGTTGTTCTACACGTATATTTATGCTGTTTTACCCGAATATCTAACGTTTTACCCGTTTGGCCTATATACGGGGCTCCAATAAACCTTATCCCCCCCCCCCCGCCCATGGCCTAAACCATTAGAGGTACAGTAAAACTAAACCTAACTTACAAAAGAGAATTTAATACTGCATTTAATGAGAAACAATTAAAACTTGGTGTTCCCGCCATTGGCTTCCAAGACAGCCTGAATTCGCTTTGGGTAGCCTGCCAAAAGTGACGTGAATACATCTTGATCGTTACACAAATTTGCTAAAACAGTTTCAATGTGTTGCGTCATTGCATCCTTCGAAAATCGATTTGCTGCAGGTTCTTGAAACAAGAGACATTCAACCTTGTCCTTTATAACTGATCCAATGGGTTCACAGACGTTCAGGTCAGGAGAATTTCCTGGCCATTCTTCATTTCCAAAGAAATCGATCTCATGGTTCCGCAACAACTGTTGAGTGGCTAATACCTTAAAGTAGGGGGACCTTATCGTGCAGAAGTGTGACCTGATCGACATCCATAACATTGTTTGGGTTTCTTAGAAAAGGAATGACATGCTGGGATAGAATAATATCACGAAAATACTGTCCATCCCAACTCTGACCATTTGGCTTCAGCACCCACATGAGCTTCTTTGCAGTGAACGAATCAAACACACCAACACAGTGGTATTTTTAATAAGTCGCGATAATGTTCATTGTCATCGATTTCATCTGGTGTTGTGGCCCACACTCGATCATTTTGGTAGTTAGGCCGACGTGTTACGTAAACAAAAAATTCATCGGAGACAGCTAAATGCATGAAATCATCCACATCCCAATCTTCAAGATAATGGGCAAACCACATTCTGTCATCGATGTTAAGTTGAGTTTTTCTTGGCTTTGGAAGTTCATGCCAAGGCTTTAAACCTTGCCTATGACGGTACAGTCGAATGATCTCACCACTGACGATCTTTCCTCTCAACACTTCGATCTCTCTAGAAAGTTTAGCACAGCTGTTTTTCCGCTTACGCGTACCGCTTTCAATGATGTCCTTTGTTTCCTGAGAGAGTGGCAAATTTGGGCGCCCAGATTTGGTTGTATCCATTTCACATTCATCCAAAGTTTTATTCCAATTTCTTTTGACGAAGTCCTCACGCAACCCATGAACGTGTTATAAAAGTGGCTCCAACATCACGAGCTTCCCGAAATGTTATTGCTCGTACGCGATCTATCACACGTTGCCTCTCCGAATCACCAATTAATTGAGAAACCATTATATTATCACTTTATCAGCTAGAGTAATTTTAATACCTGCAATAAATAAAGAATTTTATATATTTTTATAATCACTAAAAACTGCAAATGGGGGGCTGAGGTTTTTTGGAACCCCTTATACTGAGTTACATTGTGTACATCCGATCGAATACACACAACCAAGAACATTATCCGGGCTATTCTTTATTAGGCGTGATTTAACAGTATTATTATACTTAAGGACCACATTGATGCCAAGTGCTTTAAGTAAAGTCGGAAGATATTGAAAATTAACATGGTAAGGTAGGCTAAGGATATTTTTACGCTCAAATTCCTTTACAATGACATTATTATAATACCTATTCTTGGCTTTCCTAAGACAGTTATCTAAAAATGAAATAGGATAAAGCGGACAAATCTAATGTGATCGTCATCATGGACAAAAACAGTTATGTTGAAAAGATGAATACGTTATTGAGTGTTCGTGACACGTACAAACCTCTAAATAGAGACCCACTGGAGGATGTTAATAAAATGTTTAACAGAAAATTAAGAGAAATATTAAAAAATAACTATAATGGGCTTTCGCAGCAGTTTCTTAATATCAATCCGTCACTACCATATCTGTACGGCTTTGTAAAAACACACAAAGTTAATAATCCCATGAGGCCTATTGTTAGCTCAGTAGGCTCCGTAACCTATAAGCTATCTAAATGGTTAGTTAGTTTATTAACGCCGTTAGTTGGCTCTATTTCTAAGTCATATATTATAAATAGCATGGATCTTATTGACAAACTGAAGTTTCCTAATGACCCTAATTTCAAATTAGTAAGCTTTGATGTACTCAATAACGTATTCATCTTTTCAATATAACTGTTTTTGTCCATGATGACGATCACATTAGATTTGTCCGCTTTATCCTATTTCATTTTTAGATAACTGTCTTAGGAAAGCTAAGACTAGGTATTATAATAATGTAATTGTAAAGGAATTTGAGCGTAAAAATATCCTTAGCCTACCTTACCATGTTAATTTTCAATATCTTCCGACTTTACTTAAAGCACTTGGCATCAATGTGGTCTTTAAGTATAATAATACTGTTAAATCACGCATAATAAAGAATAGCCCGGATAATGTTGTTGGTTGTGTGTATTCGATCGGATGTACATAGGGTGGCCATTTCCAAAAAGGAGGACACTGCGTATGTGGCCGTACGTTAATATATATATATATATATATATATATATATATATATATATATATATATATATATATATGATACACACAGACAGTGCATGGAACAAGGAACTCTTCTGGGATAATTAAATCCACTATAGTCCGAATAAGTAATGGTAAATGACAAATACCATAGTTTTTCTTTTTCATGATGCTAGCCCGACGCGGGCAACGGGTCACTCGCAAAGAGGTCCCATAAATATAGCTTCCCTCACCAGCTATCTGCAAAGCAGACAGGATCCAGCTTTGGGACATGGATCTAGGGTTTAAAGCAGCCTAGCCCTGCTACATTTAGAACCTCAATATAAGCAAAAGACTCGCTGCCTTCACGTCAGATTGAATACATAAAAGAAAAAGGGGTAACTATTATATTTTTAGCCAAAAACCAAAACTTAAACCTCAACTGGTAGAATTGAGCGTCCACTTTTCAAGGCACATAACATGTCCGTTTCAAGATGGGAATGAACTCAGAATGGCTGCTTTAAACCCTAGATCCATGTCCCAAAGCTGGATCCTGTCTGCTTTGCAGATAGCTGGTGAGGGCAGGGCCGGATTAACCATTAAGCAAAATAAGCCCGTGCTTAGGGCATCAAGGGAAGGGGGGCACGACAGAAATTTTCCATTGTCGGATTTACCATGGATTTATTATACTATTATAATCGCGGCTTATAGCCTATAAGCTGTTGAAAACTGAATTATATATATTCATTTTCTTTTCTAAGTGATGTGCCACATAATGTCACCACTTCATCATCTACTGAAATTGAAAGGTATTCTCAGGGTTGTAAAAAGATGATTGATGCTTACCCAGAGGACTTGAACACTAATTTCTCTGCTGAGCTTCAGCAGTTTCACTCATATGTGTGCCATAAGTTCAGTGCAAAAAAAAATGTAAAAACAAGATTCAGTCATGCTGAACTTTATAAAATAATTGTAGAAGACAATATTGAGTGTGCCTTCCCAAATGTAGAAATTGCCTTTCGTATATTTTTAACATTAATGGTCACAAATTGCTCAGGTGAGCGTTCATTTTCTCAGTTGAAGTATATTAAAAATACCAACAGAACAACTATGCAACAAGGCAGGCTGGATGCCTTATCTCTACTAAGTATAGAAGCAGATGTGTTACGTAAGATTAGTTTTGAGGATCTGATCAAAGACTTTGCAATTAAAAAAAGTAGGAGAAAACTTTTCAAATATAAATGAAGTGGAAGTATACAAAAATAAACATTATTTTCCATCTTACTGTAAGTTTTGTTTCATTTCAAAAAATAAAATTTTATTTTATGGTTTATTTTTGTTTATATTTTGAATTACATATATATGGGGCACCAAAATCTTTTAAGTGCTTAGGGCCTCTAAAGGTCTTAATCCGGCCCTGGGTGAGGGAAGCTATATTTATGGGACCTCTTTGCGAGTGACCCGTTGCCCGCGTCGGGCTAGCATCATGAAAAAGAAAAACTATGGTATTTGTCATTTACCATTACTTATTCGGACTATAGTGGATTTAATTATCCCAGAAGAGTTCCTTGTTCCATGCACTGTCTGTGTGTATCATAAAAAACTCAGGGGACCATTCTGAGTTCATTCCCATATATATATATATAACTGAAAGAAATGAATATTCATTTTTACTCCTTGGGCAGAGGCAGACTGACTGTCCGACTCGTGGTCATGAAATTGAAAACAAATGCGGCTTATCAGCAGTGTTGCCAACTACATATAATAAAAATACGTTAACGGTTATTATGGCCTTCAGTACCCGCTATTTTAAGTGTACCTGAGGTAATTTATATAATTCTTTTTAGCCAGACCCCAAAAAGGAGGACAAATTAACGTCCGGCTCAAGGTGGCTCTGGATGGAGGACAGAGTGCTCAAAAGGCGGACTGTCTGGCCTAAAGCCGGACGTCTGGCCGCCCTATTTACGTCTCACTGCTCTGTCGGCTCGGAGGATGTTATAGTTGTCAATTTATATTTCTTTTTTGTCGATACAGGACTCACAATTTTCACAGTTCGCCTGGCAGTCCTTTAGATGAGTTTCCGTGAGGCATGCAAAGTCTGCTCCGGCTTCTTGCATGAGTCCTTTCAGGTATACAACTTCGTTCGTGGAATAGTTTGATTTAAGGCCCTCTATGTTGGCTACGATTATTTTTATTTTTTCTCTTTCTTTTTCGCATACAGGTGGTTCCGATTTGTTTTCCAACGGGAGTGCCAGTTTCGTTGCCTTGTGGTCCTCCGAGAATTTACCTCTTTTTATCTTTGTCGGTACCTGTTGTCCCGATAACGCATGAAGTGCCTTTGTCCGTACCTTCTGTCCGGCTCTCGGATTCCTCTATTTATATTTGTCAGCTGGTTTTGTAATTGCTGGATAGTATTTAGCAGCTGAAATGTGTTGGCTGCGTCTAAAAAATTGGCACTCTTCTTTGATGTTCGTTTTTTCTGTTCACTCGTTGCGTTCCTTTGAGGGTGGTGGTGGTATCGGCATTATTTTTTGTATTTGCAACTCCCATATCTTGCATAAGTGCTGCAGACCGTAAGATGGTGGAACATGTATTTCTTATCAAATTTGCAGTATCCACTTGTGTAATGCGTTTTGCATAATGTGGGATGTACATATATGCATGGCCCATCCCGATATCTGCAATTCCCTTTCGCGTAGTATTTACATACGATATTTTCTACGATTCTGCTTCTTTTCTTATTATTTTCAAAGTTCTTAATTTTGGCATTGTCATTATTTTTCTTTGGCTGTTTATTTTCTACGTTTTTAGTTATTATCTTTTTATCATTTCGCTCGTTGAATCATTTGATTACTTCGCAACTTTTACTTATTTCTTTTCTTTCATCTATGTGTTCCTTCCGTATTATATTATTTATATCGTTATTCGTTATTAAGTTGTTGTTCGTTATTATGCTGTTATTCGTTATTTCGTCTTCTCTCTCATCCACCCGGTTTTTCGTTGGGACCATTCCGGACCCATGTGTCCCCATTATTTCATTCTTTTTTGTAACTTTCGAGTCTGCTATCTCCATTTCTTTAAAGACCGCGAAAGAATTGACGGTCTGTGTACATGCGCCACATAGAAATTTGATCCCCACGACGTGTTTCGCGTTCGAGACAAGAGTTATTTCCCTATCATTCCAATTCATGCAGATAAAGTCATTCAGTTGTTGGCAGAAATCACATCTAATCGTCAAGTTTTCCGTTGTTACCAGATTGCACAAATTACAGATTAAGTGAGAATTTGGACCCATAGCCATGTTATTCCTTAATTAGTGTAAAAAGAAATACCCACACAAATTCTTTATTTATTTATTTTTATTTTTATTTCTTTCCTTTCGATGGTCGAGGGTATTTCGAGGGTTTTCTGACCTTTGCGTTTTATGACCTTTTTCCTGCCTTGTTTCAAACTTTCTCGAATGCCAACCGTATTTCGTTTTGAATATATACGTTAAAACTGGTGATAAATTATGTAAACTGTATTGCACTTTCTTAATTTTAATGAATTTCACTTTATAATTTATATGAACGGATTCACTGATACTTTATACACTTTCGGGTGCAAACAGAATAAACCGCCGAGTAGTTTATCCCCTTCTAATTTGGGTGTTAAATAGAAAGAACAAATAGCACGTCCATTCACCACAGGGCACAAGCAACTATATATATATAATATATATATATATATATATATATATATACACACTGTACTATATATATGTATATGTATATGTACATATAAGCACACCGGACAAAAAATTAGTCACCCCTAATAGCACCGATAGTAGGAAGTTCAAGGTCACACAGAGGGCGCTGATGTAGCATTGGTAAGTGACAAGTAGCGGTGACGTAGCACAGAGGATCAGATCTGTTTCGTGAGGTGGTGAAGAACAAAGTGTGTGTTGGATATAGTCTGCAAAATGGGTCGTGAGGCAGACGTTACTCAGTGGCAAAAAGGAGCCATCGTGTTGGCAGAGCCCACGGACACAAAATGCCTGAAGTAGCCCAATTTGTTGGTGTGTCAACGCGTACTGTCCCGAGTTTACAAAGAGTGGTGTAGTTCGCAATCAACTGACAATCGACGGCGTAACTGTGGCCGGAAAACAATTCTCGACAATAGGGGCCGCCGCCATGTTTCTCGTCTAGTAACTGCAAATCGTTTTCAAACCAGAGAACAATTGCTCCAAGAAACCAATGAGTTCTCCAGCGACCAATTTCCGAACGGACATTGCGACGAGAACTGCATGCGATGGACATCTGGAGCAGGGTACCACGGAAGAGGCCGCTGTTAACAGCAAGTCACAAATTGGCACGTTATAAATGGGCTCAGAGGCACAAAAACTGGACTGCGGCAGATTGGAAACGTGTAATTTGGTCCGATGAGTCCCGTTTTTGTTTGTTCTCCAATGATGGGAGGCGACGAGTATATCGCAGGTCCAATGAAGCCTTTAATCCTGAATGCGTCGAAGGTGTTGTTCAGGCTGGAAACAGAAAGTGAAGCGCAGGAATAGACACCCACGGACTCTGGCGGAACTTCGGGACCGGCTGATGAACGAGTGGCAGCAAATCGATGTTCAGTACATGCACAACCTCGTAGAGTCTCTGCCTCGCCGGATTCGTGCGGTTATCAAGGCCAGAGGCGCCGTCACACGTTATTAGGTACATTCTGAGAGGGGTGACTAATTTTTTGTCCGGTGTGTTTATATAATAACATAATCTATAGGCTGCTAAATTACTAAATATAAAAGGACTGTATAGATGAAATTAGACAAAACACCAGTACAGAAAACAAAAATTATTATAATGGTTATTAACAATAATATTTAATTAAAGCAGGAAATTAAATGGCCAGAAATTAATGAAAACAAAGGGAATGGTGCCATCGTCTTACAGAAATTACAAAATTTTTTCTACAAACAGTCTGGAAAAATTGTTTTCCCGAAAGCAACCCAGTTGAAAAGTCCAATAAACCCCCCCAGCAACCAAAGATTATACACGAAAGAAATATTACAATTAAAATAGACACATAAGAATGTTAACAGTTCTTACAATAATATTTATTTATTTAACCAGGGCACAACATTAAGGGGGCAAGAATGCAGCCAAGAAAACAGTAGGCCCTTCGCCAGCTTTCTGACAATGCACGAATCTAATTTATACAACCCAGGACTAATATTAAGGACCAAATCCGCATTATTCTTGATCACACTTGATTCCAGTATATTTCTGCTAACAATAGATTTACTAAACCTTAATTTGGAAGCATTTTTCCAATCAATGGGATGATTAGTATCTCTTACGTGAATGAAAATGGCGTTAGATTCCTGGCCACTTCTTATACTGTATTGATGCTGTTTAATACGTAACTCAAGGGTCTTACCAGTTTGGCCAATGTAAAATTTATTACATATTGTGCAAGGGATTTTATATACACAACCATGTTCACTTAACGGGGAGTTCTTAATCAATGAATTCTTAATTACATCTAAATTTTTGAACGCAATATTTACATTAAAAGTCCTCAGCAGATTCGGCAGATGAAGGAAATTTTCTCTGAATGGTAACACTACAACATTTTTTGTGTTATAAGGAATCTTATCCTTTACTTCGTAGAAGGTTTTCTTTGCCATTTTTAAGGACTTATCTATGCAGTTCTTTGGGTATTTTAAATCAAAAGCAATTTTGTATATTTTACTAATTTCGTCGTCAATGAACTCTGGGCTACAAATTCGTAGACCTCTTAGGAACAAAGTAGAAAGAACGGATCGTTTTACATTAATGTGGTGATCAGAATAATAATGTATATAGGAACAATTATTAGTGGGTTTTCTGTAAATATTGTAGTTAAACTTTTTTCCAGACCTATATATTAAAACATCTAAAAAAGGGATCGAAGAATCTTTTTCTATTTCAACTGTAAAATTGATAGAGGGAGTTAAATTATTAAGTTTGGGTAAGAATTCATTGAGATTTAAAGTCACTGGCCAAAGACAAAGAACATCAGGTGCTGGTTAAGTGTGCGGTCTACCTAGCTTTTAGTTAGCCTTACATATAAGGCTAACTAACGAAAATATCACGACTTAACCTAACCAATCGTTAGGTCAACTGTACGCCCTTGACGATTGGTTAGGTTAAGTCGTGATAGTTTCATTAGTTAGCCTTATAAGGCTAACTAAAAGCTAGGTAGACCGCACACTTAACCAGCACCGAACATCATCTACATATCTAAACCATGGAACATAATTTGGCAGAATCTTCCTTAATAACTTACTTTCAAAAAACTCCATATATAAGTTACTCAAAATGGGGAGAGAGGGTTTCCCATCGCCATACCAAATTTCTGCCTAAAATATTCATTATTGAACACAAATTTTGAGTCTACTATGCACAGCTTAATTAATTCTATAATTGTAGCCACAGGTAATGGCAAATTATGCTTAACCAATTCTTCCGAAAGAAACACTAATAGATCCTCCACCGGGACTCTTGTAAATAAAGCGGTAACATCAAGCTTACCAATCTAAAATTGTAATTGACACTGATACTGTTTAATTTTTCCACCAGGTCTACATTATTATTTATGTGTGATTGTGAAATTGTGCCAAGGAGAGGATTAAGAATGGAGACAAGCCATTTGGATAGCTTATATGAGATAGATCCTATAGAACTAACAATAGGCCTTGCAGGATTATTTGGCTTATGAGTTTTAATCAGGCCATACATATAGGGTAATGACGGTGAAGTACTCCAAAACTGTTTAAGTAACCTTTCATTCCCCTTCAAAAGTTGTTTAATTTTATTGTTAAATGCACTGTTCACAGTTTCAAGGGGATTGTTCTTTAATTTCACGTAAGTGTCCGCATCATTCAAAAGATCATACATTTTTCCTAGATAAACGTCTTTATTGAGGATCACTAAGGCATTTAATTTATCAGCTTTGGTTATATGTAGATTCTGATCTTTTCTTAAAGCTTCATAAGAGTCGAAAAACCACTGTGGGCAATTTGGAATAGAGGGTTTAGACATGGCACTATATACTATACCTTTACAAATATTCACATCCTCTATAGGTAAATCATTATATTTTTCTAAATTACAGAAAGCCTTAGCTATTTCTACATAGTCCACCTCCTTTTTAGCTGCTGAAAAATGTATTCCATATCCAAGAGCCGTAACCATATTTTTATTTAACACTTTATCTGATAAATTTATCACAAATCCGGGGTTAGCATCCTTAGTCCAATCACTTCTTTCAATTAAAATTTGTAATTTAATATCCAGTTTCCTTTCCACTACACTACATTCTCGTCTAAGTTTGTTATAACAATAGTCCAGTAACCGTTGTTTCCATTCAGGTGGAATTGCCATATCAAAACTATATCTTCTCGCCCTAGTAACTTTAAAAGTTTCTTCGACTTCAATCTTAGTAATTTCTATATGCTTCTGCAACACTATTCTCTGGAATTCATCGAAGGGGCGTTCTCTCAAATTCAAAAGTCTATTAGGGAGTAAAGAGGTGGGGAGAACTTGTTCACTTAGACATCTTCTTAGAAATATCAGGTGAACCTTTCGCTTGTGTGACTTAACTAAAGAAGAACAAAAAGTAGAAACAAACAGTGCTAGGCCAGGGAAGAGCAAAGAGAAGGTCTCGAAGTGGCGCGTGGTATCCATTATGCACTAAAATCACAAAATAACACGTGATCTTATTAATAAGCAAACAACCACAGGGAAAAGGAAACACAAAGTCCGAGCGCTTTCGTGATATATTCACATTATCAAGGAGGAACAGAAAATAGACAGAGATTACAAAGTAAATGAGTTAAATAGACAAGCAAAAAATTCACAATCGGCACCTCAAATTAAAGGCCTTAAAGCCCTCTAAAGATTTTTTCAATTGATAACATAATCTGTAGGCTGCTAAATTACTAAATATACAGATTATGTTATCAATTGAAAAAATCTTTAGAGGGCTTTAAGGCCTTTAATTTGAGGTGCCGATTGTGAATTTTTTGCTTGTCTATTTAACTCATTTACTTTGTAATCTCTGTCTATTTTCTGTTCCTCCTTGATAATGTGAATATATCACGAAAGCGCTCGGACTTTGTGTTTCCTTTTCCCTGTGGTTGTTTGCTTATTAATAAGATCACGTGTTATTTTGTGATTTTAGTGCATAATGGATACCACGCGCCACTTCGAGACCTTCTCTTTGCTCTTCCCTGGCCTAGCACTGTTTGTTTCTACTTTTTGTTCTTCTTTAGTTAAGTCACACAAGCGAAAGGTTCACCTGATATTTCTAAGAAGATGTCTAAGTGAACAAGTTCTCCCCACCTCTTTACTCCCTAATAGACTTTTGAATTTGAGAGAACGCCCCTTCGATGAATTCCAGAGAATAGTGTTGCAGAAGCATATAGAAATTACTAAGATTGAAGTCGAAGAAACTTTTAAAGTTACTAGGGCGAGAAGATATAGTTTTGATACGGCAATTCCACCTGAATGGAAACAACGGTTACTGGACTATTGTTATAACAAACTTAGACGAGAATGTAGTGTAGTGGAAAGGAAACTGGATATTAAATTACAAATTTTAATTGAAAGAAGTGATTGGACTAAGGATGCTAACCCCGGATTTGTGATAAATTTATCAGATAAAGTGTTAAATAAAAATATGGTTACGGCTCTTGGATATGGAATACATTTTTCAGCAGCTAAAAAGGAGGTGGACTATGTAGAAATAGCTAAGGCTTTCTGTAATTTAGAAAAATATAATGATTTACCTATAGAGGATGTGAATATTTGTAAAGGTATAGTATATAGTGCCATGTCTAAACCCTCTATTCCAAATTGCCCACAGTGGTTTTTCGACTCTTATGAAGCTTTAAGAAAAGATCAGAATCTACATATAACCAAAGCTGATAAATCAAATGCCTTAGTGATCCTCAATAAAGACGTTTATCTAGGAAAAATGTATGATCTTTTGAATGATGCGGACACTTACGTGAAATTAAGGAACAATCCCCTTGAAACTGTGAACAGTGCATTTAACAAGAAAATTAAACAACTTTTGAAGGGGAATGAAAGGTTACTTAAACAGTTTTTGAGTACTTCACCGTCATTACCCTATATGTATGGCCTGATTAAAACTCATAAGCCAAATAATCCTGCAAGGCCTATTGTTAGTTCTATAGGATCTATCTCATATAAGCTATCCAAATGGCTTGTCTCCATTCTTAATCCTCTCCTTGGCACAATTTCACAATCACACATAAATAATAATGTAGACCTGGTGGAAAAATTAAACAGTATCAGTGTCAATTACAATTTTAGATTGGTAAGCTTTGATGTTACCGCTTTATTTACAAGAGTCCCGGTGGAGGATCTATTAGTGTTTCTTTCGGAAGAATTGGTTAAGCATAATTTGCCATTACCTGTGGCTACAATTATAGAATTAATTAAGCTGTGCATAGTAGACTCAAAATTTGTGTTCAATAATGAATATTTTAGGCAGAAATTTGGTATGGCGATGGGAAACCCTCTCTCCCCCATTTTGAGTAACTTATATATGGAGTTTTTTGAAAGTAAGTTATTAAGGAAGATTCTGCCAAATTATGTTCCATGGTTTAGATATGTAGATGATGTTCGGTGCTGGTTAAGTGTGCGGTCTACCTAGCTTTTAGTTAGCCTTATAAGGCTAACTAATGAAACTATCACGACTTAACCTAACCAATCGTCAAGGGCGTACAGTTGACCTAACGATTGGTTAGGTTAAGTCGTGATATTTTCGTTAGTTAGCCTTATATGTAAGGCTAACTAAAAGCTAGGTAGACCGCACACTTAACCAGCACCTGATGTTCTTTGTCTTTGGCCAGTGACTTTAAATCTCAATGAATTCTTACCCAAACTTAATAATTAACTCCCTCTATCAATTTTACAGTTGAAATAGAAAAAGATTCTTCGATCCCTTTTTTAGATGTTTTAATATATAGGTCTGGAAAAAATTTTAACTACAATATTTACAGAAAACCCACTAATAATTGTTCCTATATACATTATTATTCTGATCACCACATTAATGTAAAACGATCCGTTCTTTCTACTTTGTTCCTAAGAGGTCTACGAATTTGTAGCCCAGAGTTCATTGACGACGAAATTAGTAAAATATACAAAATTGCTTTTGATTTAAAATACCCAAAGAACTGCATAGATAAGTCCTTAAAAATGGCAAAGAAAACCTTCTACGAAGTAAAGGATAAGATTCCTTATAACACAAAAAATGTTTTAGTGTTACCATTCAGAGAAAATTTCCTTGATCTGCCGAATCTGCTGAGGACTTTTAATGTAAATATTGCGTTCAAAAATTTAGATGTAATTAAGAATTCATTGATTAAGAACTCCCCGTTAAGTGAACATGGTTGTGTATATAAAATCCCTTGCACAATATGTAATAAATTTTACATTGGCTAAACTGGTAAGACCCTTGAGTTACGTATTAAACAGCATCAATACAGTATAAGAAGTGGCCAGGAATCTAACGCCATTTTCATTCACGTAAGAGATACTAATCATCCCATTGATTGGAAAAATGCTTCCAAATTAAGGTTTAGTAAATCTATTGTTAGCAGAAATATACTGGAATCAAGTGTGATCAAGAATAATGCGGATTTGGTCCTTAATATTAGTCCTGGGTTGTATAAATTAGATTCGTGCATTGTCAGAAAGCTGGCGAAGGGCCTACTTTTTCTTGGCTGCATTCTTGCCCCCTTAATGTTGTGCCCTGGTTAAATAAATAAATATTATTGTAAGAACTGTTAACATTCTTATGTGTCTATTTTAATTGTAATATTTCTTTCGTGTATAATCTTTGGTTGCTGGGGGGGTTTATTGGACTTTTCAACTGGGTTGCTTTTGGGAAAACAATTTTTCCAGACTGTTTGTAGAAAATTTTTTGTAATATTCTGTAAGACGATGGCACCATTCCCTTTGTTTTCATTAATTTCTGGCCATTTAATTTCCTGCTTTAATTAAATATTATTGTTAATAACCATTATAATAATTTTCGTTTTCTGTACTGGTGTTTTGTCTAATTTCATCTATACAGTCCTTTTATACAGGGTGTCCCAGAATTAACTATCTATTTCAATGAAATCGGACAAATTTGTTAAATACTTTTATTTATGTTTATCATGTTTAAATATGTGTTAAAAATGTATAAATTTCTAAATTTTTTTCATAATTTTATTTTCATAATTTTTTCATTATCTGGTCCAATGAAAGACCGTCTGAAGTCATAGAATGGCAAAGAGACTCTCCAAAAGTTAACGTGTGGCTTGGAATGACCAAATCCAAAATTTATGGTGCTCCATCTTGTTGAAACACAACATTATCAAGAATGCCATCATCAAGAAGCTGTGGTTCGAGAAACTGCTGAAGCATATCAAGGTAGACGGTACCTGTTACAGTTGCTTCCGCAAAGAAGAATGGGCCATAAATTTTGGATTTGGTCATTCCAAGCCACACGTTAACTTTTGGAGAGTCTCTTTGCCATTCTATGACTTCAGACGGTCTTTCATTGGACCAGATAATGAAAAAATTATGAAAATAAAATTATGAAAAAAATTTAGAAATTTATACATTTTTAACACACATTAAACATGATAAACATAAATAAAAGTGTGTTTTTAAAAAATTTGTCTGATTTCATTGAAATAGATAGTTAATTCTGGGACACCCTGTATTTAGTAATTTAGCAGCCTATAGATTATGTTGTTTGTCTATTTAACTCATTTACTTTGTAATCTCTGTCTATTTTCTGTTCCTCCTTGATAATGTGAATATATCACGAAAGCGCTCGGACTTTGTGTTTCCTTTTCCCTGTGGTTGTTTGCTTTTATATATATATATATATATATATATATATATAAACACACCGGACAAAAAATTAGTCACCCCTAATAGCACCGATAGTAGGAAGTTCAAGGTCACACAGAGGGCGCTGATGTAGCATTGGTAAGTGACAAGTAGCGGTGACGTAGCACACAGGATCAGATCTGTTTCGTGAGGTGGTGAAGAACAAAGTGTGTGTTGGATATAGTCTGCAAAATGGGTCGTGAGGCAGACGTTACTCAGTGGCAAAAAGGAGCCATCGTGTTTGGCAGAGCCCACGGACACAAAATGTCTGAAGTAGCCCAATTTGTTGGTGTGTCAACGCGTACTGTCCAGCGAGTTTACAAAGAGTGGTGTAGTTCGCAATCAACTGACAATCGACGGCGTAACTGTGGCCGGAAAACAATTCTCGACAATAGGGGCCGCCGCCATGTTTCTCGTCTAGTAACTGCAAATCGTTTTCAAACCAGAGAACAATTGCTCCAAGAAACCAATGAGGTTCTCCAGCGACCAATTTCCGAACGGACATTGCGACGAGAACTGCATGCGATGGACATCTGGAGCAGGGTACCACGGAAGAGGCCGCTGTTAACAGCAAGTCACAAATTGGCACGTTATAAATGGGCTCAGAGGCACAAAAACCGGACTGCGGCAGATTGGAAACGTGTAATTTGGTCCGATGAGTCCCGTTTTTGTTTGTTCTCCAATGATGGGAGGCGACGAGTACATCGCAGGTCCAATTAAGCCTTTAATCGTGAATGCGTCGAAGGTGTTGTTCAGGCTGGAAACAGAAAGTGAAGCGCAGGAATAGACACCCACAGACTCTGGCGGAACTTCGGGACCGGCTGATGAACGAGTGGCAGCAAATCGATGTTCAGTACATGCACAACCTCGTAGAGTCTCTGCCTCGCCGGATTCGTGCGGTTATCAAGGCCAGAGGCGCCGTCACACGTTATTAGGTACATTCTGAGAGGGGTGACAAACCTGGCCTGACTTCCGTGAAATAGGGAATCATCGCACGGAACACCTGAAATATTGAAAGGTGTAATATATATATATATATATATATATATATATATATATATATATATATATATACACACATATATATATATATATATATATATATATAATATATATATATATATATATATATATATATTACACCTTTCAATATTTCAGGTGTTCCGTGCGATGATTCCCTATTTCACGGAAGTCAGGCCAGGTTTGTTGCCTCTCCTCTCGAGTTGGCTTGGTGACGTAGAGAGTTGGTGTCTTGTGCTCTCCACTTTACATAGCCAGGTACTTCCGGTTCATCTGGTATTGTTCTGATTGAGACAGGGATCTAGTATTCTTTGAAGATTTCCACCACTACACCAGTCATGTTCCGTAGTTCCTTGGTCAGCTAGTCCCTGTCTAGCCTTTAGTTTGGCAACACGACACATTCTTCCTTTCCTTTTTTCCACTGTTGTTTCAATGTTCATACGATTCAAAGCGAGATTAGGGACTAGTTTCTTTATTATTTTACAGTGATGTAGCTCTCTCTTCTTCTTTCTAGCGAATATAAATTTAATTCACGTAACCTTTCCCAGTAACTTAATTCTTTGTATCCATTGATGTTTTCTGAAGCTTCTCTGAATCCCTTCTAGTTGACTAATGTTTTCTTTTTGATATGGGGATGTTAAGACTGAGCAATACTCCAACGTGGATATGATTAGTGTTTTCAACAGAGATATCATTATATTCCTATCCCCACTTTTAAAGGTTCTCAGTACCCGTTCAGTTAAATTTTATATATAAAATACACAGCATGGGTTCCATTATGCTGATTTGTCCTAAGAAGTTGTATCAGCACCAACATTGTTTCAGTTAAAGGTAGAGCAATTGCTGTAAAGCCTCAGAAATGTTACCTGTTACTTGGATGATATAATAAATAGTTCCACTGATATGAATACTTTCAAACACTGAATGGAGTGTTTTGCAGATTAGAAGAAAAAGGTCTTCGAATTAAAAACGATAAATAATTCTTGTAAACCTCTGAAATCTGGTTGGGACATAGATAAACATGGGTTTTACATTTCTAAAGATAAAATTAAGGGAAATTAAGTTTTACCAGTACCCAAAACTTAAGGGTGTGAGCAGTGGCGGATCTAGGAGTTTTGTTTAGGGGGGGGGGGGCTGGTTGGGTTGGGATGCGGTTCTGAACCCAACCTAAAAAATATACAGTCTTACACACCCATAAAATTTTGTGTATACGTACTGTATGTACCCAGGGGCGGATTAACTGTACTTGGGGCCTGAGGCTAATTTTATTTTGGGGGCCGTTTTCTATAGATTTTTATTAACAATACATGTACACTGGTACAGTACATAATACATTTACACGAATTACATGTACGGTGCTCAGGCTGAGAAACAAACATAAAAGAACCTTAACACAGTGTATTTTGCCCCGTTTGCTAAAACAAAATAGTATTAAACAAACTTTACTTTAGAGCCTATGAAACAAAATAAAATAGGGAATTTGTCAGTTTGTGTACTCTGTCATATTTAATCAAAGAAATTTGCCTTTCAAGCTTTCTGCTTTGCAAAATCTCGAATTATATCATCGAAACTCAGTTACCACAAAATGTCACTGTCTATGTACATCATTGAGAGCATATTCAACCGTTCTTGCTTAATTTTTGCTTTAGCGTTATCTTTTATCCGCTTCAGCTTTGAAAAGCTGCATTCACCAGTACAGTTTGAGACCATGAGGCAAAGATACATTCGAAAAGTTATTCCCACATTAACAAAGATATCTATCACTCCATGTTGCAAAAGCACTCGATATACATTATGATCAATTCACTGCTATAGTCAGTGGCGGATTATCACTGAGGCTATTGAGGCTGAAACCTCAGGCTCACATGCTTGAGGGTCCCCCGAATCAACTGAGTTTCGATGATATAATTTGAGATTTCGTAAACTTCTTTGATTAAATATGACAGCGTTCACAAACTGACAAATTCTCTGTTTTAGTTTATGTTTTATAGGCCCTAAAGTAAAGTTTGTTTAATACTGTTTGGTTTTGGCAAACGGCAAAATACACTGTGTTAAGGTTCTTTTACTGTAAGTTTGTTTCTCAATTAGCCTGAGCACCGTACATATAATTCGTGTAAATGCAAGCACGTGCAGAGGGGGGGGGGGGGCTACAGGGGCTTGAGCCCTTCCATTTGCCCCTTCATGTCTCAGAAGTGCCCTTTTAAAAAAATAATAATAATAACATCCGTATAAATGCTATGAAGAGACTTTTTTTTTTTTTTTTTGAGGGGGGAGGAGATGGTGCCCTTTGTGTTAACTTTCAGACCCCCCCCCATCTGAAATGTCCTGTACTATGTACTGTACATGTACATGTATTGTTAATAAAAAGCTATAGGAAAGGGCCCCCATATTCTTCATTGACCTGGGGCCCCGAGGTGTCTTAATCCGCCTCTGGCTATAGTCATGATTTTCAGCCCTGTTACCCTCACTTAACTACATCTACTTTGATTGGGGGCCCCTTTAAGCATGGGGCCTGAGGTTTCAGCCTCAATTGCCTCAATGATAATCCGCCACTGTATGTACCCACCGTAAAATGATATGCATTAAACGCAGTGATGTAGTCGAACACAACCATGGCTGAGACCGAGACCAGAAAAGAGGTCTCGAGACCATATGCAATTTTTTCATGTATTCAATATTGGAAAATGCCTAAATTCCTAAGCTCTGTATTTCACATTCAGGAATAAAGATTCTAAAGCGGTTATCAAGTGACAATTGCAAAATTTACTCATAATTTATTCATAGATTCATAGTGTGTGACATTTTTTAGCAGTTAACTGCCTACTTAAAACAAGATAAGTGTTCGTTGCACTCAGGGGTGTGTTTAGCTACCGCGGGTCCAGGGCACCAGATGAGTTGCGGGGCCCATTGGTTCCGTGAACACACATGGAAACCATAACAATATATGAATATAAATGCATACTACAATTTACAGGTTAATCATGGCATACAGTGTGGTGGATTCATCTGTTTTAAATATCTCCTCCCTACAAAAAATAAGGTCGACAATATGAAATATATGTGAAAAAATTGTAAAAATTATACTAATAGTACATATATTTTAGTTACAATAACATGGCAGAATATAAGAAATAGTTGGTAATATGCATAAATGCAAGGTTTCTTGTACCAAACAATTGAAATAATTAGCGATTTATTGCAAAATAATTTTACATTTGATAGTTTAACGACAATGTCCTGAAAATTGTAACAGTTAAGTAAAAAAATAAACCTTTTTTTAACAAACATATCAGCAAAACAAAGACGAAAGGCGATCTTGCCACCTTAAAAGCACCCAGCGTATGTAGATGTACCATATGTATCAAGCTTTTTATGCTGTCATTCAATAGAAAAACACACACACACATACAAAAACACTATACATACGACGCACCTTCTTCTCACAGCGACAAATCAAACACTGATTACTGAACGCTGGAAGCATTCGGCATCTTTAGGCCTGCCTCTCTTTGGTGCTACGGAGTTGCCAAATGGCAGTTAACTTGTTAGGAAAATTCTGTGCCAATGTAAATATACAAAAAGCAATAATACTGTATGTTATACGCAGTGGCGTACATAAGGGGGGGCATAGGGGGCAGCAGACCCCATATAATTTCAGAGGAATTGAAATATTTCATTGAAATGAATAGAATTAAGCATGTTTTTCTGATCATAACACCCATCAACAAATGGGGAAGCAGAAAAAGTCATTCAAATTGCTGAACAATTCCTTAGAAGAAAAATAAAAAAATAAACTGAAAAATGCTCTGTACGAATTGGTCCCCAATTAATCCACCCCTAATATCTCCAGTCTAACTGTAGAGTAGATTAGGTTAGGGTAATTTACCTAGGTAGGTTCTTGGTGTAATGCTAGATAAGAATTTGCAATGGAGTGATCATGTAAATTATATCGCGAAAAAGATTTCAAGGAGCGTTGCTATAATGTTTAAACTTAGAAATGTAGTCCCTAAACAAGTTTTATTGACTCTTTATCATACTCTTGTTCTTCCTTATATAACATACTGCACCCTTGTTTGGGGAAACTCCGCTAACAACGCATTAAATGGTATCTTTGTCATCCAAAAACAAGCAATAAGGTTATTATCTGATGCTGATTTCCTTGATCACTCTAGTGCATTATTTAAAGAGCTAAACCTACTAAAGCTCAATGATATAACCAAACTGGCACATTTTATTTTTATTTACAAATGTAAGAGCAAAATCATTAATTTGCAATGGGTAAATAGATATTTTGTAACTCATCAAGAAATCCACCCGTATCAGACCAGAAATAGATCAAAGATTGTTATACCTCAATTTAGATTGTCTTCATCTCAAAAACTACCTATTTTCATTGGATTGAAACTATGGAATGACTTGCATGCCGATATAAAAAATATTGCGAATGTAAATTTGTTTAAAACCAAGTTAAAATCCCGATTAATAATGGGATACTAACAAAAATCTTGGATTAGTGTCCACTAATAATGTTTAATATTGTCCATTAATATTGTTTAATATTGAAATACAGGCTTTAACTATTAATAATACTTATTTACTTATTTATTTACTTTATTATTATTAACTTATAACGGCTAGCTGCTTATTTTTAATAAGAGCCCAGTAAAGCCTAAAGCTTAAGGGCCAAATAAAAAAAAATAAATAAAAATAAAAAAAAATAAAAATAAAAAAAAATAAAAAATAGTCGAGCTTCACAATTATTTGTCATTGTAAAAATTGTAAATTATAAAAAGACTACTGTATTTATTTTATTATTAATAAAGGTTAATTAATAAATAAAAATAATAATACCTTAGCCTTTGTTAAGCTATGAGTTGATGCTAGGTCTTAGACCACAATGTAGGCCTAATTTGACTGGACCTAGTTTATATGTTATCCCCAAACTGGGGTTCAGAAACACAACCGTTCACTTACTGAGTGTTATTAGACAATGGTGCTAATTTCTTCCTCCTGGAGTCCCTCTTCTCTTTGCTCAGTTTTTGAGAGCACACTTGCTGGTGGAGATATTTTATTGTCTTCAAGCCCCTTCGTCCGTCATGCTGTTCTTCCCCCAAGTTTCTTCTGTTCTTTTTTCGGTTTTTTCCACCAGCGTCCTTTTTGTTTGTTCGTTGATTGGTAGTGTGTATCAATACTACCAAGCACGCTCTATCACACAGTATACAAATACTAGTGTGGAGAATAACTCTGGTGAGCAACCAATTGGTTTCATACACCCAGTTATTGAAATAAAAGGAGTTTAATAATTGTTAGATTAACTACCTACCTACTCATATACTAATATACTGGGGGCCCCGGGAGACAAAAATCTTGGTGTCATTGTCACCAATTTTTATGTCCGAGTGTAGACTAGCTAACTATTTGACTGTAAACTCCTGTTAATCCGATTAACAGTGACTATCCTCACCTTCTGATGGAGAAGATGTAGCATTTAATTAGAAGAGAAAATATGCATCCATAGGCAGGGGCGTACCCAGAAATTTGCCAAGGGGGAGGGCGAACTTGGAACTAATCGTAGAAGTATAATTGAAGTAGAGATAAATAATTTTTATGTACGTTCATGATGAGCTTATCGTTCAGTTAGAGATGATTAACTAGCTACTGCTAAGACACATTATGAATAAAAATATAAAAATTATATTATAAAAAATATAAAAATTATGATAAAAATCTGATTAGTAACATAATATTCAATGCAAACCGCAATTAGGATGCTCAGATTTGTATTAACATAAGAATAAAAAAGTGCTAATTTCGAGATTAAGCATTTCCTTGGACTTTTACCTTTATAAAAGAAAATTATTCTCAGAGCTGGATTAAGAGTTTTCGGGATCCTAAGCCATTTTAGATGTTTAGTAGTAGGGGAGGCAAGAGTTAGCGCCGAAAGAGCCAAAAAAATTTCACTTTCATTCTCATCCTGTTGTAACCTAGCAATTTTACTGGGAAAATAATAATTTAGCTCAAGGAGGGGGCATCGCCCCTGTCGCCCTCCCCTTCGGTACGCCTCTGTCCATAGGATGAAACTGTTCATGGTCTTTACCATAAGAAAAGGAAAAGTGAAAGTTAGAAGATGAAATTACAATTCTCCAGCATCTATTTTTTGCTGTAAAACTAGTCGCGCCTTTAACGCTGTTTGTCGCTGAGGTCTTGTGTCTGTCAATGTTGTAGTAGGATGTGTTACCGCTCCTACTGTCAAGGGTATAGTTATTGGAAGTTCATTGTCTCCAGTTGTTACTGTCGGTGGAGAAGGCTCTCCAGAGTCCATTGTTTTGGGTCCAGACTCTACGGGGTACAAAAGAGAAATGTCTCTTGTTGTGTCACCCGTTGAAGTTCTTAATTTGACCACTCTTGTTACCCCGTCTGCCCCCTGGTCTGAGTTCTAAAACTCTAGCCAGATGCTAGTATTGTTTTGAAGTGCTGTCATATATTAGAAAAAGGTCCCCTACCTTAATTGTGTCAGACCAATCCTTCTTAGTCATTTGTTTGTCTCTCCCTTAGACCCATCAAGTACTCAGTTTTCCACTGTTTAAGGAAATGAGCTTTAACTCTAGTTAAGTGTTGTAACTTAGTCTGGAGTTCCTCATGTTATTGAGTCCAGTTTGGGTCTTCTGAAGAGTCTATATTGTAGTCCGGCAGGAGACTAACTTGTTCTCCCCGAATCAAATGATTTGGAGTTAATGGTTTTGGGTTATTAATGTTGTCACTCACATAAGTGAGTGGTCTATTGTTGATGATGTTTTGAGAGTTTTCATAGACTTCAGATAATTCAGATCTTGTTGATGTTGAGCCTATTAGATTGTCTACATAAAAATGTTCTTTAATAATACACAAAATAATTTCTAAAGATACATAAGAAAAATTTAATAATGCACATTTTGTGTATTAATACACGCTAAAATAGCCTATGAACCGTATGATATGATTGTACTTGTAAGTTAGGTTAAGTGGCTATGGATTGTGAATGATCCGCAATAATGTTTTGTTTTTTGTTTAATTGGAAATGTTTTTCCTGAGTGATTTTAATCTTGTCTTCCAGATTAGGCTTCATAAGAACTAAGTATATTCCAGGCCTATTTCTAAGACAATTTTATTGGGTGGGTTAAAACAGCTTTTTTTAATTTGTATTTGATCATAAATAACACAAATCAAATCAAGTGTATATGTTTATGCATATATACAGAATCACATTAATATTAAGTAATAAAAATTGAAGACGAGCAGAACCTACCTCTCACTCTCAGGCCCTCAATCACAGTGTCACCCAGAGTTGCCAGATACTTTTGAACAAAATTAGCGAGGAACGTATCCAAAAGTCGCAAAAAGTAGCCCAACCCCAATTTCTTTATTTTATTATACTATAAAATTTACTTACGGTTTTTATTTAAAATTGTAGTGAATTCAATAGCTCGTCGTCTTCTTTTTCTCCTTCATCATGGCTTGTAAAGGTCTTTTCTGACTTTTCGTAAATGCCAGAATTATATTTAAGCATAGGTGGCGAAGGTTCAAAATTAACACAACAAATGCTTTTTTCTTCAAGCATCATTTTTATACGAAGTACAGAAGCTAAAAGTTCTAAACCCATCCGATTCCTAAGTTTGTTTTTTGTTGATGTAACTCTTGAAAATACTCGTTCCACAGTTGCATTGCTTATTGACAAGCTGTATAGCTTTAATGCGAATACAGAAATGTCTTTTAAAATAGGCTCTCCTGCAGCATCTTTAATGTTAAAAGCCTGGCTCCAAATAATGCCCCATCATTTGGAATGCCGGAAGAAAAACATCCTTCCAATCAATGTGAAGTAGCTTCCTCCATTGACTTTCTAGAGCATTTAATTTTGATTGGTCAGCTAAATCCAAAGGAAGATCGGAAAAGGGAGGACGAGTGTGACTGAGGCATTTACTTGGTGAAATGTTTTCGATTCGTTTTAATATTGCATAATTTGTGGGGATACGTTTGAGAAGTTCCTTACAGGCACATTTCAAAAATTCGTGACATCTTTTAAAGATGACTTTTTGAGATTCTGCTGCGATTTCTTTACATTTAGATTTATTTGCCAGCTGAGTTAAAAAGACATGACCAAAGTCAACTTTTTCAATCGGTAGGAAAATAGATGTATATGTCATGTCAACTGCAATATTAACATTTTGTGGATAAATAATTCTTCTTAGCATGGAAAGTGTGAAATCTTCAAGTTCCTTGAGCAACTTACTGTGATCAGCGTGTTCACTTTGAAAAAGTAAATTGATTCTTTCAAAATCTGATAAAATGGGCATTACAAATGTAAAATATAGCTCATTTACTGGATCTGAATACATTTTGTGAAGCTCTCTCGCAACATATTTATCACATGTTGATGAAGCAAGCTGAAAATGGAGTTTTAAAGATTCCCATTGATTAAGAATCCTCTTAATGCAGTTGCTTCTAGCAAGCCATCGGGTTGATGAGAGTGGTATCAACTGTAGTGGATCCTTTCCGTCATTTATGGTCTTGTATATATCCATATACGATTCTTTTCTTAGTGCTGAACGATGAAACCAATTATAAGTTTCTCGAGTCATGTAGTCTAGATTTGATGGTAACTCTTCGTAGGCATGCGAACAAACCAAATGTAGTGAATGGCAGATACATTTAACCAATATCAAGTTAGGTATATCTTCTTTCATTAAAGTAAAAAGCGAACGATTTATGCCGCAAAGATTGGAAGCTCCGTCAGTCCCAATTGCAAAGCAGTTTCCTAAATTAACACCAATTTTATTGAAAAACTCTTTTATATGCTGGTACAATGCATCAGCAGTTGTTTCTACGACATGAATAAGGCCTAAAAATTGTGAAGAGATTTTCCTTTCTTTTTCATTGTAATAACGAACACATAAGCATAAATGCTTAGCGCATGAAATGTCTGTTGATTCGTCCAATATTAAAGAAAATGAGCACCGGTTAATTTCAGTTACTTGTTCTTTTAGTAATTCAGGAGAAATTACATTTTTTATTAATGCTGTGCATTTTGTTCTATGCAAACGTAAAGTATCGTGCTTTGAACCTGATGGCACATCACTTTTAAATAATTCACTTAAATGATCTATGGACCTTATAGCGGAATGGCAAGCAACAAATACTGCAAGTTTCAGTTCTAATCTACTTATATTGTTCACTCGTTCAAACGCATGCTTTATGGTGTTTTGGGGCGGGATAAGTTTGCAATTTTCCTTATGTTTTAAAGATTCACAATGCTTTCCTAAGTCTGTTTTATGTGCTCTCAATTCAGTTTTACATAACTTGCAGTAAGCCTTTGTCCCATCTGTCTTTACTTCCTCAAGCCAGTTTTGAAATGAAGGGATTTTAAGCCAACTATTTTGAAAAGTTTTGTTATACTTTTTCCACTTAGACATCATGGGCATGCATGACAAAATAAATATAAAAAACTTATAATTTGCTTGAAACTTATACATCCGCATAAACACAGAGCAAAAAAAAAAATCGATTACTGACACATCACTCTCACACGCGACAAACGGCGACATTAAAGCCTAAACGAAATCCGAAAATACGTTATTAATGTTAATCCATTTATTCCCTTGTTATACATATTAAAACGTGTTTACGCATGGCGGCGATGACGGCGCCATGGTGGCGGGCCCGCGGAACACGTTCAGAAACGTTTTCAAACGTTATATTGCATCATGGTTAGCGTCAGTTACGTTATTAATTATTATTCTATGAATATTTATGGGAAAAATATCGCATAAATAATTCATTTAAACATTGTATCACTTAATTATGCAATATTTTTCCTGTAATCCAAATACGAATTCAAAGAAAGATTTTACTTACATAAGGTCCAAAATCGAAAGAAAATTAAGTCGGAGATCAGTTATTTTGAACTCTATGTCCTAATGCATAAGGTTTAATATTAAATGGTGAAAATAGAATGTTTTCTACATTATATTAGTGGTCTATTATTCATAATTTCGGGGTTTTGCATTGTCGCTTCAAAAAATTACACTAAGAAAGAAAGGGTTCATCGTATAACAAATATTTGTACACTTACATAAAATTTCTGAAAATAGCCCAATGTCGCGAAGTTGTGGGGGGAAGTAGCACAAAATTCGCAAAATCGCAAAATCATAAATGTTGATAGCACAGGTCCTCAGAAGTAGCCCCATTTGCGAAAAGTCGCCCAATCTGGCAACCCTGGTGTCACCCACTTTAAACTTTATATAAACAAAAACAATGTGAGCAACCGCCACCTATTGGCATTAAAACAAAGCTTTCATTTTCTATGAATGTGTACACTGTACAGTTATTATCTATAACTTGAGAAAAACGAAATCGTTATTCTGACAGTAGAAAATCAGTACAAACCAAAAAATCAGTCAGTACATTGTTTTCTGTCTGAAAGTCAGTACTGTACTGACCAAATCAGTACGTCTGACCACCTTACCTATACATATCTCTTATCATCTACTGTATAGCCATAAATATCTAAAGGAAAATATTTATATGAGGCCCCTAACCAGGTAATTTTTTAGTAGTTAGGTAGGCATTTCAAGTACTTAAAAATAAACATAATTTGGGCGAAATGATCTTATTTTATTTTAGTAGGTGGGTGAAATCTTTCTGTGTGTGGGCAACTGCCAACCCAGTTAATATGTTAGAAGTAGGCTTGGTATGTTCTGATCCTTCTTCGAAGAAAAAATTCCGCTGGAGGCATATTTGTGGTTGCATGAGAGGTTACTTAGTACTAGGGTGGCCAGACGTCCGGCTTTAGGCCGGACAGTCTGCCTTTTGAGCACTCTGTCCTCCATCCGGAGCCACCTTGAGCCGGACGTTAATTTGTCCTCCTTTTTGGGGTCTGGCTAAAAAGAATTATATAAATTACCTCAGGTACACTTAAAATAGCGGGTACTGAAGGCCATAATAACCGTTAACGTATTTTTATTATATGTAGTTGGCAACACTGCTGATAAGCCGCATTTGTTTTCAATTTCATGACTACGAGTCGGACAGTCAGTCTGCCTAAGTAGTAAAAATTAATATTCATTTCTTTCAGTTATATATATATATATATATATATATATGTTAACGTACGGCCACATACGCAGTGTCCTTTTTGGAAATGGCCACCCTACTCAGTACTGAAGTAAAGTAAAAATGTTTTAAATCTTTTGTTTATATGGAAAACTGATACATGTGGGTAGTTGAGAGGTAACGAAAATGGTCCACTGAGTAGGTAGGTAGTTAATCTAATAATTATTAAACTCCTTCTATGTCAATAACTGGGTGTATGAAACCAATTGGTTGCTCACCAGAGTTATTCTCTATACTAGTATTTGTATACTGTATGATAGAGCGTGCTTGGTAGTATTGATACACTGGTGGGAAAAAACCGGGAAAAGAACAGAAAGAACTTGGGGGAAGAACGGCATGGCGGACGAAGGGGCTTGAAGACAATAAAATCTCCACCAGCAAGTGTACTCTCAAAAACTGAACAAAGAGAAGAGGGACTCCAGGAGGAAGAAATTAGCACCATTGTCTAATAACACTCAGTAAGTGAACGGTTGTGTTTCTGAACCCCAGTTTGGGGATAACATATAAACTAGGTCCAGTCAAATTAGGCCTACATTGTGGTCTAAGACCTAGCATCAACTCATAGCTTAACAAAGGCTAAGGTAAATTACCCTAACCTAATTTGGTGAGGAATCCTACTGTGGACCTCAATTTACTCTGCCTGCTCTGGACCATTTCCAGAATCTCTAGGCTGACCCCTACAAAGCTAGGCTTAACCTACTCTACAGTTAGACTGGAGATACTAGGGGTGGGTTAACTGGGGACCAATTCATGCAGAGCATTTTTCACATTGGTGGTCCGTGCGGGGAATTTACATACTTTAGGCTTAACCTTACTTAACAAAAATTGCAGAATTGGGCTAAATGGTCTAGCCTAAACCTAACCTAATCAAGCCTAAAGTAACAAACTTGCCTGATTAGGACTACAACCTAGGGCCTAACTAGGAAACATTTACATTTAAGGAGTCCCAATTCTTTTATAAGCTTAGAATTGAGTGAGTGCCACGTACAGATTAACCAGAATCAAACTTACTTTTTTTTTCAAGGGTTAGGGGACTTATTGGACTAAATCTTGACATTAATTAAATACTTGGGTGGATTTAACAAAATTTAAAACTTGACTGTTTGTCTGAGTACTCAATTTATTTGATCTCTCATCTCTGATAATTTCTTCTCACCTCATATTTCATTACAACCCCAAGTTAAACTATTTTGACTTAAACATGGACGTACATTTCAATTAACTCACCAACAAGTCCCTTTAAAACATAAATAGTTAACAAAACTCCAAAACAACATTAGTAAACAAGCATTTAAAATGCATACAACTCCAAGCACCCAATTCTTCTTTTAAGAAGAATCACTCAACAGATTTCGTCGAGGCACATGCATTCCTTGCAATCAGATTGGATTCCTTCAAAATCTCAAACCTTCCAGATCTACCTGTAAAACATATATATATATATATATATATATATATATATATCTTACCTTATGACAGTGGCGGATCTACTATGAAACTAATGAAGCTTAAGCTTCAGGGCCCCTAATCCAGGAGGGCCCCTGAAGCAACTTTTTTTTTAATGAGTGAATTTTTCAACAAAATCGATGGAGTTTTTTTAAGTGTTTGTTATTAAAATAAGGCTATTTTAGTGATAGAATCATAAGCCAATGGGTTGAAGTACTTAATATTGACCTTAGAATATGCTCTAATACCCATTTCATATGGCCTCAAAATGCCACTGTAATTGGTCAAATTTCAAAATTTTCTCGGGCGCTTGCAGCGCCCGAACCCCCAGCTGTATGGGCTCGCTGAGCTCGCCAGACCTCGTTGCTGGTGGGAAGGGGCTCACTGTATGGCCCATTTTCAAGGACACCACCCCACCACCCCGTTCTCCGCCATTTGGGCCTCGAGGTCCTTGCAAGGGCAGCAAGGCCCTTTGAACCTTGTTGGATGTTGCCCTATTGTTGCTGGTTGCGAAGGGGCCCCCATAACAGTTCAAGCTTCAGGGTCCCAAAAATGTAGGTCCGCCACTGCCTTATGAACCTTATGTTGTGTCGTGCGTTGGTCTCTCTTCACACGGAGGTCAAGCTGGTGGCCCCGCCTCTAGGTCTGGCTTAGTGGAGGAGCGAGTTGCTTTCTTGCGCTCTCCACCCTACATAGCCAGGCACGCCCGGCTCATCTGGTACCGTCCTGAGCCAGGCATCCAGTCTTCTCTTGAAAACTTCAACTTTGACCCGCGTTACCTTTCTGAGGTGGTTTGGAAGTTGGTTGAAAAGTTTTGGCCCCCTGACAACCAAGCTATTTTCCTTCAGTGTTGAGGAGGTCCCTTGTCGGGCCTTTAATTTGGGAACACTACACATTCTGCCTTTCCTATTTTCCAGTGTTGTTTGAATGGTAATTAGGTTTAGTTTTAGGTTTGGTACCAGTTTTTCGATCATTTTCCATATGTATATTATGCTGTACCTCTCTCTTCTTTCCAGGGAGTACAGATTTAGTTTACGTAGTCTTTCCCAGTAGTTTGAGTTCTTTGCAGCCATCAATCTTGGCTGTGAAATGTCTGCGTTTCTTCTAGTTTATTAGTTTCTTCCTTTTTATATGGGGACGTCAAAACTGAGCAGTATTCAAGTTTTGGTATAATCAGTGTTTTTAGCAGGGGAATCATTACTGTCCTGTTCCTTCTCTTGAACGTTCTTAGTACTTGTCCGGCGACTCTTTTTGTTTTATTTATCGCTACCTGATTTTGTGTTTCGAATTTCGCATCATCTGTCATTATTATCCCGAGATCGATCGCTTTCGTGCTTCTCTGAATTTCTTGTCTATCTGGAATATAATATGCAGTCTGTTTAAGTTCTTCTTTTGTACATAATGTACCATATCTCAAGAGCTGAAATTTCTCGGTGTTAAATGACATGTTGTTGTCTTCTGACCATTCATATATTTTGTTCGTGTCCCTCTGCGAGGCCTTCACGTCATGTACATCGCTAATTTTTCTGCTGATCTTTGTATCGTCTGCAAAAGATGTTACTATACTGTTGCTGTTTACTCCGCTGTCTATATATATATATATATATATATATATATATATATATATATATATTATATATTATATATATATATACCAAACAACACTGAAGGGTCTTATGGCCTACCTTGGCCATGGGCCAAACAACAAGGGTCTTGTGGGCCAGTTATGGCCTACCTTGGCCATGGGCCAAACAACAAGGGTCTTATGGCCTACCTTTGCCAGAGACCAAACAAAACAACACAAAACCAGTACAGGATTCAAAGCTCCAAGCCCTCCAGATCTACCTGTGGAGGAGTAACATTTACTCTACTAAAACTACGGGTATTGACTGGTCTGAAGTGGTAGGAGGTTTGAATACAGTATAAACTCATTTAACGCTAAACTTCCTTAAATGTGTGCATTATTAAACTTAATCAACCCTATGTGGACGTGTGTGACATTTCTGTAACGTTTAAAATAATGCATTAAAATATATAATACGAAAACTTTATTAACTGTACACTCAACTCATCAGATTCGCTACATTTCAAAAACGATATTTTGGTTGTAACAATACAATCAACTTATTTTCTATTTTAGAATAAAATATATTTTGGTCTTATCCTCCGCGTGTCATGGCCACAAGGCCTATTTTTTCAAAAGCCTACTGAATATATTAGTATGATATCACTGGTATATCGTATGAAACCGATGGTGACGAAGATAAGTCAATGCCGACTATGGCGATTCTCAGTGCATGTACGGCTTCTACGATAAAGCTTGCAAAACCTACTCTATTCCGACGCCAGGACGCCAGGTATTGAGTTGGAGTACACAAATATCAGGGCTGGCAGGTCGGACCCGGACCCGGACCCAGACCCGGGTTTAACCCGAAAGTGAGATAAGACCCAGACCCGGACCCGGACTCGGACCCGATAGTGAATTAGAAAAAAGACCCGGACCCGGACCCGAACCTGAAAGTGAATTTTAAAACTGACCCAGACCCAGACCCGACCCGAAAGTGAAGGACCCGCACAGCCGGGTTTTTACAGTAGTTTACAAAATTTATGTGTGCGCCTTTAGATTTGGCAACAATGTATTGAATTATCACTCCACCCTCCAAATGACTCACTGGAAGTGGAGAGTTAACGGTAAGGAAGAATAGCCTAATCCTAATATATTTTATTGTTTGTTTGTGAGTTGTGTACTGTGTACATTGGTTGGTCTCCAGTGCTTCGTTTGCTATTTATTTGAATTTGCAATGCCTTTACAAGGTCTTTTTTCGGTGGGGAGTGGTAGCAAAAAACTAGCCTTACAAATGAATATTTTAAATATAATAATATTGATAAAACATCTACATGCCAACTTGAAAAGTGTGGAAAAGTGTATAGTGGCAATCATGTGACAAACCTAAAGCGATACCTAAAATCGTGTCACCCAGACATATATCGTAAAGTTGAGGATCATGATAAAAGCCTACCTAGCACTAGCAGTACTTCGAAAACTCAAATACAAACCAAGGGAATGAATGTAGGCCAAATTAGTGTTAAAAACTTTTTTAAACAAATTAAAGTTGGAGTTCACCCGCAACTTCATAGGAAAACTTTAGAAAATGACCTTATTCTGTGGGTGACAATAGACGGGCGGCCTTTTAGCATTGCAGAAGATATTGGATTTAAAATTTTGGTTGAACCATTTCTATCTGCAATGAATATAAACATGAACAGAAAAAATCTTGCTACTTTGACTCTCGATAGAGCAATAGCTGAAAAAAATAAGTTAAAAATACTCCTTAAAAAAATGTTTAATTTAAAAGTACATTGTTGCAGCCGCTTAGATAGAGGATTTTTAGGTACTGATCAAGCCCAATATGACTGAAAACAAAATTGAAGTGAAAACATTGGCTGTCAAGGAACTTCACTGCCCGCATACAGGTATAAATTATTTACATTTCACACAAAAAATTATTTTACATTTCACACAAATATAAATAAATAAATAATTTCATAGGAGATGTTTTGAAACAAACCATTCAGTCTGTCTTAACCGAGTACGACTTGGTATCTGCGCAAGTTGTATCCATTGCAACAGACAACGGGTCCGATATGATCAAGTGCTGTCACCTTTCCATTTGAGTTCACTCAAAAAAATATAGAATTTGTTTTCACAAAATTAATTAAAATTTAGAATAAGGGAGCTAAAGAGAGCAATCATACATCGTATTTTGCCCCTTAGCAATGCGTGTATAACTATACCTAGTTACTATTAAATATTAATACAATTAATACACTTACTTTCAAACATTTCCAAAATCGGATTAATTAATATATATATGGTTAGGCTACTACCGTATAGCCATATAATGTTTTACTATGTTTCAGAAAACATGTTAATGTAGCTACGGTAGCAGTCTTATTACCTATCCTATACCAGATTATAATTATTACATTTTTAATAATGGACCCGACCCAGACCCGGGTCATATACTGAAAGACCCGACAGGACCTGAAAGTGAACTTTCGGGTCCGACCCGGACCCGGACCAGGACCCGAAAGTAAATTAGAAAAATGACCCGGACCCGGACCCAGACCCGAAAGTAAATTAGAAAAATGACCCAGACCCGGACCCGACCCGAAAGTGATAGACCCGCACAGCCCTGACTAATATAAGGATATAAATAGGTAACTAATAAAATAACATATAGAATATCAAAGTACATTTATTTTTCCTAAATATTTATAACATTTGGTATAAAATATGTTACTTTCCTGTTATCCCGGACCCCAGACTTTTTGCCAGATTCGGACGCCACTTGCCACATTGCAAAATTTCATTGCCAATTTTTTTTTTAAAGGTTAAATAACTAACCTAACCTAATCTAACCCAACCCCTGGTTAGGTTAGGTTAAGTTTGGTTAGTTACTTAACATTAAAAAAAAATAAATTGGCAATGAAATTTGGCAATCTGCAAGTGGCGTACAAATCTATCAAAAAGTCTGGGGTCCGGGATAGCAGGAAAGTACCTAAAATATTTTAATACTTCAATATAACTTATTACTTCTTTTTTCATACACGCGCTGTATGATATTTTGATTGTTGCGTACTGTACGTTGGTGTGAATGTCGTTAAAATGATTTACTATATAGTAGCATGCAAAAAATTGCCATTTTGCCTTTACAGTAATTCAAAAGTTTTTACAGATTTTACTCTCATCAAAATATTTTTTCTCTCATCATTTTTTTTATAATTAACCTATTTTTAAATGTGATATTTAATATTAAAATGGTTTAAAATCAATCAAAATATCAAGTCTGTAAGATATAATTTATTTGAATTTTAGTAAGGCTTTAGACAAGGAAAGGAAAATGGCTGAAACAAACCTTCCACTGATCAAAATTTGGTGTGGAGTTCATCGCTCAGATCTGGCCTTTGGCAGCCTCTAAAACTATGAAGGAAGTGAATATGTTGATACAAGATGGCAGTGGTCTCTAAACATTTTTTCATACATCAGCAGTTCGCACCAAAGAACTGGAAAAGGTTGGAAAAGAAAAGAATTTAACAGTACATCATATTCCGAAATATTTTGAAGTTCGTTGTACAGAATTCTCTTACAATCTTTACAGCAGTATTCTATCATCATACAGAGTAATCGTTGCATAGTTAGAGCAGTCGGAAGATGCTTCTGCTCAGGGTCATCTGAAGAATGTTACTGATCTGAAAAAGTTGAGCGCAATGTGCATAGTTGGAGATATTTTGTTTCTATATTCAAGATTTCAAAAGTCCCTGCAAGACAATAAATGCACTTATTTTGATTGGGATAACAAAGTACAGAATCTCCTGGACAATCTAGATGCATTGAAGAGTCAATCGCTTCTTGGTGGATGGGAAAGTTGTTTTGAAGAAAATTAAGATGAGGACAACTTGACATTCTTTGGCGTCCAGCTGACTGACAAAAAGAGCAGAGTAAGCCATCAATTAGTTACAACAGCAACACGCGATTTCAAAGCTGTACGATATGAAATTACTGAATCCTTGATAAACTTCCTAAAAGAAAGATATGTTTTTCATTCTAATCGTTTAAAGTTGTTGAGCCCTTGAGAAGTTTAGATTCCTCAGTGACTGACTTACAATTGAATGAATGCCATGCTTTCATTATTCCGGATCTTGACTTAGCAACATTTGCACTACAGTACAGAGATGCCTGCAGCCTGTGCATTACCTGGTGATTCAAGTATTGGAACTTCAAACCTGATGAAAAGACTTCTGCAATTAGAAAATCAGGAATTTGATGTGTTGATCTTTGTACTTGGTCGGACTGTTGCAGCAAAACCGCATTCAGCAGATGTGGAAAGACTCATTAAGTCTTATAATGTTCTCAAAACAGCCGATCGTTCACAGCTGTCTTCAGATGTGCTCATGAACTATTTTTATGTTAGGCATAACATGCCAGTTGTGTCACACTTTGATCCAAGAAGTGCGATGTTGCTATGGTTGAATGACAAAGTAAGAAGAGATGTAGAACCAACGAAGCACAAGACTCGACGATGGTATGGGTCAATGTTTTTAGAAGCGTCAGATATTGAAAAAACTGTTACCAGTACTAAAAAAATTATGTTCTAATTTTGAATATACTACTAATTTTGAAAGTCTGACTCGTCTTTTTGTACTTTGTCACAGGTGTATATTTTAAAAATTTCCTTAGAATATCCTATGTCATACACTGAACGTAATACCAAAAATAAGGCCAGCATAGCCACTTAACCTAACATACTCCGTACAAGTACAAAAATAAGGCCAGCATAGCCATTTAACCTAACATACAAATACAATCTTATCATAACACTTAACTTCATATGCAAATCAAGGGCGGATCTAGGCATTTCAGTAAGGGGGCTCCAAAGAAAAATGGGCACCCACTAAAATATAAAGGGCACAGTACTAAATTTTTTTTCTTAAAACAGACCACCAATGAGTGAGTGTAAACTTAATTGTTATCAGAGAAAATTTTTTAAACAATTACAAATGTCTTGCCAATTAAAAGAACTATCAGAATAAGATGAAGATAAAAATAGTGATATGGCTGCTCCAGTACTAAGGGCACCTATGAAAACCATTACAACTACAAATTTGGAAGTACAGTTGCCCGCATATGTAATGTTCCTCGCTCCACAGACGACCCCGTACATGTGGCAACGCCGCAGTGTTAGTCAAGGTACCCCAACTGGGGGAAGGTGGGTGGAGGGGGACAATCAAGTCCAACAACATATAACAGACATATACATCTAAAGGACAATTGAATGTGCAGTCATTGATATACAGGTAATTATAATGTAATGTCTGTGTTCATAAAGATAAACAATTAATATGATCGTGAACAGCGTTGAACTCCATATAGTTTACTAGTCTTATACAGTAATAAGGTTCTATTATGATTACTGCAAATCTATATGAACAGCTACTACAATAGAACTTTTTATATACTAGTGAATGCGAAATGTTCGCCTGCAGGAAATGTTCGCGTTTTTCGCGTAGGCTATAGTTTACGCGAAAATATCCAGCAGGCGAAAATTTGACAAGTTAAACTAATCTTTGGAAAATAGTAAGAAAGTAAAACTTAGATCATTAAAATACTTTATTTGAAAAGTAAATTCAGTAAATTAAAACATTTTAAATTATACTGTATTATTACCAGGGGCGTCATTTCAAATTGGCTTGGGGGCGGCGAAGAAGGCAGTGAGACGCCCCTCACATGTCAAAATTTATTAAGTGCACAATGTACTTTATAATCAAATTAATAGAAACGAGAATGATTAAATGGTATCAGCTAGACTGGTTATTTATAGTCAACTACCAAATTATTAAGTTAGGTAATAAATCATGAAATTT
The DNA here is from genome assembly GCA_023014485.1 of Bathynomus jamesi. Classification (NCBI taxonomy): domain Eukaryota; kingdom Metazoa; phylum Arthropoda; class Malacostraca; order Isopoda; family Cirolanidae; genus Bathynomus; species Bathynomus jamesi. Next base: position 1,063,271 of record JAJOZX010000658.1, on the reverse strand, counting down.
ATATCACTTAATATAGTAGACTGTAGAGGATATCGACTATACTTCATTTTTGCAAAATTATCAATCAAAACATCACCATTAAGTTTTTTGACCATTTCAACCGTCTCTGCCCCAACCCCCTTGTCGGGTCCCTGTCCCTACCCTCTCGCTTGGAGGCTGGTGGACTGACACCAGCCCATCACAAGCTCTGATGTTCTTGCGCTCATTTGCTTTTTGTTTACTATGACGTCAGACGTTACTCACAGAGAGTTTTCATTTTTTATGTCATAAGCCATTGTCATTATTTTATTAAAATTATTCTAAAAAATTTTTAAACTAAAAGCAGTTCATTATATTGATAATCCACAAAATATTAGGTGTCTTTTTTTAAGAAACTATCATTTGGAGGGCCTTGGAGGCCCCCCTTGTGAACTTGGGAGGGCGACCGCCCCTCACGGCCCCCTCCAAATGACGCCTCTGATTATTACTGTATAACAAGAATGTTATGAATGCCACTAATTTTCCAACCCTTCCGCATGGTCTCCCTCAGTTTGTGTAGGTTATCCCATGCAGAGACAATCCATTTAGCCTGAATAGGTTTCAGTGTGGAGAGCTTCAAATCTATCTTACCGAGAGATTCATTTACGTTAGAAAACACTATTAATATAAAAGGCATCAGCCACAAACCGGTGGTGATATCCTGCTTCATGCAAACGCCACCTTACGGTTTCCACTGACACACCCATATGTAGTCTCTCCTGGATGGCGACAGCAAGTAACCATTTCAACACCACGGTTTGGCCCATGACCGTCATTTCACAAACATTAGTATAATATTGTATGAATTTATAAATATATATAAATATATTTATGCTAGTATAACCGTGGATTATTCTTATGTGATTTTGATATAATCAGTTACTGTTATTCAGATCGAAACTGTTAACAAGTTTTTTGTGTAACAATCGATAAGCCATTTCCCACTAACTCTCTCTGCCCCTCTACCTCGCTCTCTCTCTCACTGTCTCAATTTTTTTCTCGCTCAGTATCAATATATATTATATATATATATATATATATATATATATAATATATATATATATATATATATATGTGTGTGTGTGTGTGTGTGTGTGTGTATATATATATATATAGATATATATATATATATAGATATATATATATATATATATATATATATATTTGTGTGTGTGTGTGTGTGTATATATGTGTATAGTTACGATAGAAGTGTTCTTCGGGAACCTTATCCTCAATAGGAATATGAAAACAAGAGATACGACTCTCAACATTTATTGGCCAAACGTTTAGGTCCACTCAGGGACCATCTTCAGTGACTAAATAGAAGCATCTAAAAAACAATCATATAACTAAAGTAAATACAAATGTCATAAATATACTGTACAATAATAAAATCTAATACAAAAAAGTTAAAAAAGTTAAAAGTTAAAAAAACTATCTGGATTATAAGACAAAATAAAAGAAAGTAAAATTAAAACAGAAAAAAAACAAAATTTCAAAAATTAAAATTTTTTAAAAAGTTTGTTTACAAAATTTTAAAATTTAAAAAATTAAAATTTTTTTTTTTAAAAGGACTAACCTGGATGGTAAAAGTTACAAATGACAAGTGGAGAGAAAGGAAAGAAGAAAAACTTAAGTTAGTGCGTTAGTTGCGTTAAAAAGGTGTTGGTTGGTTAGGAAGTATGTAATTTTATCGAAGAAAGGCTGTCGTTTAATTCTGGATTTAATTTCTTGAAAAAAGGGATTCTAAAATTTTAAGATCAAGCGAATTAGAAGCAGACGACAAAATCGCAAAGGAGTCCTTGGGGCACGGGTGGTCATGGGTCTCTGAATGATGCCGAATAGCAGAGGATTCAGGAGTGGAAAGAGGGCGAGAAGTTCGATAAGAAAAACCCAAATGCTTCGAAATCCTAAGTTTTAACTGTAGGGCAGTCTGCCCCATATAACGACTTTGGCAGGTCGCACATGTATATAAATAAATAACAAATGATCTCAAAAGCACGGGGAGGTGATCTTTATGGCGAAAAAAGGATTGCAGAGAATTAGAATTAGAATTAATAATTATAAAGTCGCATTGAGGGAAGTGTCTGTCCAAAATAGAGTGGACATCTTTATTAAGTTAGAAAGTTAGTTGGTCTAAAAATGGAAGCTTAAGATAAACCTTCTGTTTCGGAACCGTGGACTGAATTATTTTGGGCGAATATAGGTTATTTAAAAATTTAGAAATTAAAGTCTCAAAAGTCAAAGTACTATAAAAATTATAGTTAAAAAATCTCTTAAGATACTGAATTTCTAAGTCAAATAAAGACAAACTTGAACAAAGGTGATAGGCTCTAAAAATACGACTTTTAATACTAGCCAGCTTAAAACTAAGTGGAATATTGCTGAAAAAATGAGTACCGAGTTGGGTAGTAGTTGGTTTTCTATATACTTGTGTTGAGAAGCCTGTACTATGTTTATTTATGGTAACATCAAGAAACGAAATTTTATTGTATTGTTCTACTTCCATAGAGAATTTAATATTAGGATGCTTAGTATTAATGTAATTTAAAAATAAAGGGGCATGATCTTTATGCTTAAAAATGACAAAACAATCATCTATTTGGTAAAATTGTAGGTCCCCTCCGCCACCACGGAGGACGTGCACAATACACAATTGCGAACAAAGTTAGGTAGACCAGCCATGAGTGGATCCTAGGGTCTTTGTTGGTCTGAAACATTATAACATTATAACATTATAACGTTTAAATAAAATAGGTTTAAAATCAAGCGGACAATCCCTCAGCCACTTTTCCTCGTGAAAACAAAGAAAACTGTTAGCAAAGGACGGACCAAGGGGCGAACCCATTGCCATTCCCTCGTGCTGGTGGAAAAGTTCAGCTTAAAACTAAGTGGAATATTGCTGAAAAAATTTTTAAACTTAAACTTTTTAAATTTTTTTAATTTTTGAAATTTTGTTTTTTTTTTTTTTTTCTTTCTTTTATTTTGTCTTATAATCCAGAGGTTTTTTTTTAACTTTTTAACTTTTTTAACTTTTTTGTATTAGATTTTATTATTGTACAGTATATTTATGACATTTGTATTTACTTTAGTTATATGATTGTTTTTTAGATGCTTCTATTTAGTCACTGAAGATGGCCCCTGAGTAGACCGAAACGTTTGGCCAATAAACGTTGAGAGTCGTATCTCTTGTTTTCACATTCCTATTGAGTATATATATATATGTGTGTGTGTGTGTAGATTCGTAAGTTAGTAAAGGTTTAAAGCTGCACACGGACTCTACAAACAGCTTTATTAGTATTGTTACATAATGATGGGCGTGTGGAGGATGGTTGTGTAATGTCTATTTTTGGTTCAAATTAGTAGTATGGGCACAAAATGGGAGAGTGCAGGGATGTTGCAATGCAATTGCAAACGTCGATCAATATTGCAAGATGTTGCAAATGGGTTAGGCAACAAGGGGAGGGGTATGCAATGAAGGGGAGGGGGATGTTGCAAGAGCAACAAGGGGTTATGCAACTTGAAGGCGGAGTTATCCCCCAAGAGAAAGAGAGGAGAAGGAGAGAGAGGAAGAGAGGTGTTCGCCTGGCAGGAGCCAAGCGCATATTAAGACTTCATCTGAGCGCCCGCTGTCTTATAAGGTGTAAATCCGCCAGTTGGCTTAGAAGGCGTAAATGGCTTGTACAGGTTGAGTTGCCAGATTGCGCTATTTATTTAACTAAAGCATATATTATTGACAGTTGGCTTAGAAATCCGTCAGTTGGCTTAGAAGGCGTAAATGGCTTTTTCAGGTGTACAGGTTGAGTTGCCAGATACCGCTCTTTATTTAACTAAAGCATATATTCTTGACAGTTGGCTTAGAAATCCGTCAGCGGTTTAGAAGGCGTAACCAGCCATTTGGTATAATTAAATAATAATATCGTTTACAACCAAAAGAATTAAATAAAACACCATTACATCATTCTGTTCATTTAGACGAATTATTGGAATCAGAAATACATATAGAAAATAAATATACATTGGAATATATATGAACAAAAAAATAAAATAAAAAATAATAATAATATAAGAAATATGAACGAGGAATATGTATATAATAAAAAAAATAAAAATAAAAATATAGCCATCAATATAACAGTACAGGAGAAATATATATACACAATTATATTAAATATATTGAAAATAAATACATACACTTTATCTTCTACTGCACAAAATAAAAAATAAAAAATAAGAAATACAAAACGATGAAGTATAACCATCAATATAGCAGTACAGGAGAAATATATATATATATATATATATATATATATATATATATTATATATGCATATTTATATATATATATATATATATATATATTATGCTATATATATATATATATATTATCTATATATATATATATATATATGCATATATTATATATATATATATATATATATATATATATATATATATATATGCATATTATATATATATATATATATATATATATATATATATATATATATATATACACACACACAATTATGTTAAATAATTAAATATATTGAAAATTTATCAAAATACATTCACTTTGTTCTATTGCGCAAAACACTAAACTCACACGTAATCGAGTCTACAATCACATCATTATTGCTTTGCACTATGCAGTAAACGCGGCTTAATATTATTTCACCGCTCAAGTTATAGGGAAACCTATACTCTATATAAATGGCTTTCATATCGTTCAGTACTACTTTTGTGCCCACTTTACGTCCGGTTGGCAAGTTATCTTTAAATACGTCTTCTTCACACTGCATAGCAGCAGTTGAAATAATCTTTTAAGTCGTTACGACAGCTGCTCATTATATAAGGAAATAGTTCTTCAGGGTGAACGGTGTAGGTGAGCTCAGCCCTGTACCGCTCAAGTGCTTTGTACCAAAGTTCATGATATTTCAAAAAGTCTAAACCTTTTAAATAAGCATTCAGCTCTAGCCCATTCTCGCCTTGTTCAGTCCTACACTCGATAAACCCATCGAGCAGAGCGGTGTATGCGTATTCAAGAACCGTATCAAAATAAAGCATATCCGTAACACGCGCATCTAATATAGGCTTCAGCTTGCGGAATCCTACGATTTCAAACATTCTGTCGAGGATTAAACGGTTTCGCGTAGGACAAGAGCGTTATTATCAGAAGCATTCTTCCACATCAGCCATATATCAATGCATGGCCGATCGTTATTTATACACAACGTACAAACAACAGCATATGAGGGGGTGTCACTAATCTGCTCTCTTCTTGTACCTACACCTACAGGAATTTTATAACGATTCTCACTCCACTTCTCAACTACCACGAAGATTCTATTCATCTCCTCAACACTTAAATAAACAACATTCCGTTTGTTTGTTTGTCTACAAGTCGTTTCCAGTACATAGTTAATGGCACCAGTTTTACGCCTGAACGCGTGCAACGACTTCGTCACGGACATAGTACACGGCGTTGAGAATGCTGCTCAAAGGAAGTTCCATCGTATTCGAGAAGCGCACGTCCAGTCGGTTCAAGCTCTGAGATGACTATGAGCCACATGCAACGGATCGGCTCGACGGGAGGAGGGAGTCACACCATAAGCTAATGAAACGTGTACGGCGCTCTTCCAACATGAATACTTGTATCCCATTATATTGGGTAGGTATTTTGAGAAATTTTCCGGTACATGAAGCAATATCGGTTTTAATGTTTTATCACTCCCACTCCCCAGAATACGCACCAGACATTTTTGCATAGGGGGATTTTCACGAACTAAACACATTTTATTCACACTCCAGCGCAGTATTTGAGAGAAACATATGACCATATTTTTCCTTTTTGCTTAGCATGCGATACTCATCTCTAAAGTCTGTTAAATACTCACGCAGACCTTTAGCCACAACATGTAAGAGAATACTTGTATCCCATTATATTGGGTAGCTGTTTTGAGAAATTTTCAGATACATGAAGCAATATCGGTTTTAATGTTATATCACTCACCAGACGTTCATTTCCACAAACTAAACATCTTCACAATCCGACGCACTATTTGAGAGAAACATATGCCCATATTTTTCCTTTTTGTTTAACAATCGATATTCGTCTCTAAAGTCTGTTAAAAACTCACACAGGCCATTAGCCACAACCTCACTCCAAACCTCGTCATGATATATATTAATATAGTGGTAAAAATACTTGATTTTCCATGATGACAAGATTTACATTCTCAGTCGCAGGGTACGAGTACTCGGTATGATGCAACATGACATAATATCGTTTGTCACACCACTCATCAACAAAACTCACTATCCATAACCGTTGCTTATCTTCTGAACGTGTTGTTTCTTCTACTTCACGGTATATGTAAGCTTTTATAACGTCTAGTCCACAACATAGTTCAATACATCACTTGTACCACGAAATCCCACAATGCTCTCGCCAGAATAGCCGTAGAGTATTTGTACCTCTTGCTCCTTCGCACGATTCAATGTAGCCTTAAAAGTATCAAAGGAGGGTGGAATAGGGAGTTTTTCAGTATCCACCACATCTTGGCACTTTGCCGAATACCACTTCATAAACGTCGAACACGCAATATTAAAGGTAGCCATTACTATTTTTCGTCTACACGGGAGAATACACGTCTGAGATCCAGGGCTTACTGCGATCAACTGAGCACGCAGGGAAGAGATATGCCTAGGTAGTAGCAGGAGTCACGTATTCAATCATACAGGTGGGGGGAGCTTAGAACTTTCTCCTGTACACACGCTGGGCGGAGCTTAGAGTTTTCTCCTATGTACACACACACACACACACACAAAGGAGAAAGTGAAACGCTAATTGAAACACGATTTATTTAATAAACGAAATATTCAAGGTGTATATGTATTTACAAATACGTGTAATAAATAAGTTAACAATAGACATATCAAAGATTATGGTATCCAAAGGGCACGGTATCATAGGTACCAGGCACCTGGTAACGTTTCCTATAGGTGTTACGGCACACCTTTGTACCCCTAAGTTCCTTCACGCCCCCCAGCTTCTGCGCCCAAAAATTGTGGGTACCTACAGTTAGTTGGGGCGGCCGGTCGCCCTCATCATCATCCAAGCACACGAGATCCTTCAACGAATCAAAGTTAACGACCCGCCGATTCGCCTGGTTGAGCGTAATACCCTTAGCCTTGACGATATATTTCATATCCTCCCTCGCCCGTACCCCATAAGTTTTCGGCCCTGTTGAAACAAAAGAGTCGGCGTATGCGATGTCTCCATATTCATCCTTGATCTCATCAGTCAACTTCCCGAGGAACTCACCAATAGGAGGCATGTAGTCACCCTCCCTCTCTGTGAATATCACACTATCTGTATCGGCGTACAAAACCCTCCGCCCAAGAGAATGCAATAGGCCCCAAAGTTTGATGCGTGCGTAGGCCGTTGTGAACTGGCTATAGGTAAGTTTGTAACCCGTGAGGTATCTGTGGCTAATTCGGTATTATTGTACTTTATTATGTATTACCTACATTCACAATCTCCATGACCTCTTTATCGGGAGCGTTGGCATAATCCCAGACTTCACTATAACTTTGTGCCAAATGAACGTTCCCTTTGGCAGTATTCTGTGCAAATTTTCCCCAAAGACTGTTTAGACACAACTTTGCACTAAAGCGCTTGCCAGGGTTCTTTACAATTTGGGAACGGTCAATCTGTATACCTTCACGGTCACGGTGACGTTGAATATAGGCCGATTTTTCATCTTCGGTATCAACTCCTCGCGGATACCCTGATGCCTCGACCTTATCCTTCAGAAAAGCGTTTATATATGGCGTGAAAAGGTTGGGTAGCTTCTGAAACCTCCACACCTCATGCATCTTCAATATTCTGTAGCCATGGCGAACAGCTAGATCCAACTCTGGACTTGTATATGCACCTCTGATCTTACGCTGGTTAGCTGTATGATTACATTCCCCATTGTTCTCCTCTGCGCACTTCACGCACAAGGGAAACATGAGCTTGTGATCGATAACGACGAGTAAGATTGGCATCCATAAATCGCGTGTGGGGAACACATCTACGAAAGAAAGGCCGAAATAGTTCCCGTTCAAATTTGTTGAGAGCACCTCGATGGTGGGTAGGTCAGGTCCCGCCAGCTTCTCAGGTGCACCCACGGGGTACGGATTGTTCTTCATTACGTAGGGATATAAAGAACAGAAATCGTAGTAATGGAGTTTCACGCCCTCCGTAGGCGAAAAGTATAGCTTGAAGGGATTTGTACGCCCTCCGAACAAACTATCACCGCATTTGAGAGGATCCAGCACCATTGAACGTTTGATCATGTTTATTTCTTCATGGTACTGTCCATCTGTTTCCATCCGTGCACCATACTCATGCTCCCACAAGACTTTGTGAGTGAACTGGGAGCCTATAAGTTGATCGCGGGTGCAGGTCCACGCAAGACTGTCGGCAGGAGATCTACCGTGGATATCTCCTACGATATCTATTTTTAGGCTCAGTCTTTCATATAACATATATGCTTTACTCCAACCGCCTTATATTTCTCATGGCATGTAGAACAGTGAATTTCATCACATTTATGCTTGAAATTCCCCCAATTATCCATCATATGAAACATACCACATTCACAGATTCTCATTTTCCTGCACGTGCCAATTGATTTATGGAGCTCAAAACAGTTATTATTGAAAAATGTGCGTCTACACACATCACAATCCCTCTTCTCAGCTTCAACTACACGGCTTTCACATTTGGAGCTTTTACACTGCTCACATACCATGTGGCAATCTTTACAATGTTTCACTATATCATCCGCAAACTCGATACATCCCTTACACAAATCATGATGTCGTCCATATTTTCGACTTTTATCATAACTCGCGTAAAGGTCCCTTATATTACGGATGGGGAGATACGTTGTCCTGACAGTCCTAAAATAAGTAGGGGTCTTGTACGATCTCTCACACAGCTTTTAAAAACATACACAGTCTACGACGATCATCCATTCCAAATACAACTATACGAACATTCATTTCCTGTTCTACCCTTCTCAGCTCTTCAGGACCCATATTACAGTCAAACTCAAGTTTACAGTCTACAGCTAGTTTACGGGCACGCTCCACTACCGTAGGCAACCAAATTTTTTGGGTGTATTTAGTACAGTAAACATACGAGCTAAGACTACTGCTATAAAGCCGCAACCACGATCGACGTTTATATGCCGTCTATAAATAGCCTGAGAATTGAAGTTAAGAGTATAAGGTGTGGCACTATGACCCGCAACACGGAATACACGGTCAATATTTACCGTGAAGTTGTCCATATTGAAGGCTATACTACTTTGAGAGGCCTGCATTATACGGCCTAATATATACTCTATATCTTCAGCTGCCAAACGTCTGAACGGTATTACTACCCAAAAATCATCTACATCTCCGTCATCTGACCCGAATCCGAAGGACAGCCTCGTCCTGACTTCACGTTCGTCGCGGTTCTGAAGGGCAAACTCTACAATACGTTCAACTATGCGCCGTAGTCCGTGTTCAACACCATTGCTATACATGGATCTAGGATCAACCCTGACTATATACCGATTTCTAGTCAAGGCTGGGGTGGGGGTAGCGGTGCGCACCAACTCGAATGTTATGCCATCCTCAACAGAACGAGAAGCTGCTGTGGCTGTGGAGGATGTACCCGGAATTGAACAGGAATAAGGGGGTATATTTAAGGAAGGTACTATTGTGGGGGTTGTGTCGTAAAACGTAGAAGGTTGGGGCTCTATTACTGGTGGTCTAACAACCGGCGCAATCCTGGCGCGCTTTATACCTGACGTGGTGGGCTCTTCATCGTGCCTCCGCTTTGAGCTGGCGCGTGCTACAGGTATCGCGGGTGAGGATTCGTCAGCGGGGATGGATTCTGTGATCACAACTACACTGTCGTCGGGGTCATCTGTAATATCGATGATGGGGTGCTGCACCTCATCGTCATTCACGGTTCTGTGGGAGAAGCGAAAAGCAAGACTGTAGAATATAAGGGTCATCACTTAAATACTTATTATATTTTGTAAATGACCCACTTAGGAGTGTGACGTGTTAGAAATGGATTCTGTAGAAAAATTCAGGTTCACGAGCCCATCCACATATATTATATCTGGCCCTACAGGATGTGGTAAAACTGTGTTTATGCTTAAAATCATTAAAGAAAAGCGAGAGATGTTCTCATAATTTGTGCATAAAGTTATATGGTGCTATTCGACGTATCAATCATTGTTCAACGAGTACCAAGATGATATTTTGTTCCACAAAGGTGTATATGACGTTAATTCGTTAAAGGGAAATGAACATGCAGTCATTGTAATTGACGATCTCATGTTGGAGATGGATAAAACGTTTGCCGAGACATTTACAGTATTCTCCTACCATCTTAACATAAGCGTGTTCTTCATCAATCAGAATCTATTTTTCAAAAATAGATACATGTGCGTGTGTCGTTAAATACACAATATCTAGTCTTATTCGCGCAACGTAGAGATGTATCACAAATTGGGGTATTAACCAGTCAAATGTTCCCGAATCAGCGTAAGGAGTTTTTGGAAGTTTATAAAGAAGCTACAAGCCCGCGTTACGGATATTTGCTTTGCGACCTTCATCCGCGAAACACGTTTAGGGTGCTTCTAAGAACGAATATATTTCCATATGAGCCTGAAACGGTGTATATTTCAGAATGACAAAGAGGCTAAAGAAATACCATGAATTAATAAAAATCTATCATCGACTGCCCCGGGCAATGCAGCAGATGTTTGCTAAAAATATCGACTCCGACTTTTTAAAATGCATCTGTGAAATCTGTCTTAACGTTATAAATAGCAATGTATCAATGAAACCACCTCAGAAGGCTCGCCTACGCCGTTACAAGAACATAATATGTGCACTCGCTCGTAAAAGTCAAACTGTAGGGAAGAAAAAACGAATTATTGTACGAAGAGGAGGGTCATTCCTCCCCATCTTATTTTCAGTTTTGGGTCCTTTACTGACTAGATTAATATAATGAAGAAAGTGGTAGTGATTCCACACGAGGTGTATGCTTCACTGCAAAGTTCAAAGAATCCAGACACGGATCTAGATCCCCGTAAAAGCAGGCTTAAAAGAATGGAAAGCGAATTGTTAACCCTATTAAACGGTGAAAAACACCTGATGAGAAAATAGTCTTATACCAAGAAGCTCTGCAGAAATTCCTTCACGAGTACGAAAATTATAAGAACCCGACAGAGATTCCCGTGGTTATTAGGCACAGCACGGGGAACGATGGACATGGTGACATAGGACCTGTGTCCGACGATAGAGCTGACCAACCAAAGATTAATAGGTCGACCACACAACATATCGAGCATGTATTAAAAAGCACCCTCCCACATACATTGAGGAATAAAGGTTTAAGTCTTTATAATCTATTGAATGAGGACCCCGCCATAAAATGGACCGAATATGTGAGATCACTGTGGAAGGAGCAAAGGTACAGGGATCGAATATCGTAGACATCGTCCATGATCTGGTGAGAAAGTGGGATAGGCCCTCACCATTAGGATGGAAGCATATTAAAGCAAGACTACAACAAATAAATGTCCCCAAAACGATGATAGGAAATCTGAACAGGTTAAAAGACTTGGAACATGCGTCGCACGTGACACAATTGAAGACGCCATCACCCCCGGCGGTAACACCTCTGAAGAGGAGAAAGAAGAGGTTAAACAACGGTCAACCCTACCCACGTGCCTCTAAAATACGCAAATGGCTAACATATTAGGAAGACGTTATTATGACATTTCTAACCCAGCCTCCTACGGAGGCAAAGATAGACTGTGCAGAAGTGTTTACGGAGTAGGGAAAAAAGATATTGAGAGATTTTTGCGGGAGCAGGACGCTTATACACTTCATAAGCCTGTGAGAAAAAGGTTTAAAACAGCTAAGACAACAGCTGCTTCGATTGACTCTATTTGGCAGGCAGATTTAACAGACATGCAAAGATATTCAGTGTATAACGATGGTTACCGCTACATTCTATTCATAATACATGTATTCTCAGATATCTGTGGCTAATTCCTCTGAAAAATAAATCACATGAAACAGTTGCTAAAGCCACCAAAACGCTGCTGTTGAAAGAAAACAGAGTTCCTGGCTATTTTTGTCAGGATATGGGGAAGGAATTTATAGGCCGTGCTTTTCAGAACATGTTGACAGAGTTTAATATCAGCTATTACACTACCAATTCTATACATGAGGCTTCTTTAGCTGAAAGAGTTCAACGTACCATAAAGGAACGCATGCACCGCTATTTTACATATAATAACACATACAGATTTCTAGACATTCTGGAGTCATTGGCCTCATCCTACAACCGCTCACACTATCGCATGATTGGGACAACACCTAACGAAGTTTTAGAAAGAGGTACGCGCCCAGAGGTGAGGAGAGATGGAACACCACCACCACTACCACCACACTCTGCGCGTTTCAAAATCAGTGATTATGTAAGGCTGTCGCGTTCGGGAAATAAATTCGCGAAGGGATTTGAGCAAGGATGGACACATGAGATTTTTAAAGTTAGGGCTATGAGACCTAAAGGTGAGATAATGATGTATTACGTTAAAGATTTGAATGGGGAAGAAATCGCAGGAGGCTTTTACCGCGAGGAGTTGCAGAAAGTGGCATTTAATTTAGGAAAAAACGTGTTTAAAATTGAGAAAATTTTAGGAAGCAAAGGTTCAGGAAAGAGAAAAATGTACCTGGTGAAATGGCTAGGTTACCCAGAAAGCTTCAACACCTATATAAAAGCTGATGCAATAATTAAGCTTAAATAGTGTGCAACATGGCTCCTAACCATTTCTACGTCACACTCCCATCCTCCTCGTCCCTGTCTGTACACCCTAACAACACACTAGCCAATTTTGTAACAGAACTCCATGGACCCATTGAATTGGGTCGTGATTCGTATGAGGTGGGGATATGTGAAATTCAGCTAGACACCCTCTTTTTAAATATTGATTATAAAGTTACCGTTTTTACGATTCTTAGAGACATTGATGAGTGTAAAAAAGCCGGGGTAACTTGGGATGAAACTATACGTATCGCCCGGACTGAGGTTGCACGGTATTACAGTACAGTAGTAACATTAGGTCCGGGCCGTTATGGCTCGGCTGAGGATGTTGTGAGAGACTTAAACGTAAGTTTTAAAAACTCAAATCTTACGACTGATTTAGTATACGAAATCGTAAACAAAGGAAACCCTGCACATATTCTAATCCTAAAATCAAAGGCGAACAGAAATATTAAAGACCAAAGAGTGTTCATAATTATGACCGGGGGGCGATATCGATCAGCCTTCCAAAGAGACACATTTCACGAGGTACAACATGACTTGTCCAGCCTAATGTATCAGATGAAATTGGAGAAATTGGTTGCTGGCAGTGATGGGCATCGATACATGAAAATCGCTAAAGCGATACTGATACATCGATACATGAAGAACGTCTTAGGCGATACCGATACGCCGATACTTTCTAGATGTCTTAAGCGATACCGATACCGATACATGCATCGCCGATACATGTATCGCCGGTACATTTTTATAATTATTCATTTAATATGTAGGTATTAGATATTATTGTTTATACTAGTAATTTGTACGCACTGTAAGTAAAATCAACACCAATGAGCGTTTCTATATTATATGAGCGTTTCTATATTATGAGCGTTTCTATATTATGGTTAATTAATCTCAATAACACAAGTACAAACGTGTTTAAACGTTGCGCCGTTCTGTGTGACGTGACCAGTAGAGTAGTACTGTCATTAAATAAATATTTAATAATATTATTATTTATGTATATTCATAAATATAACTCAATAGTGTCATATTATAACATCTATTTAAATATTTAAAAATTCTTATTAATGTATCGATGTATCGAAGTATCGATTTTTTTCGATACAGTTAAGAAAATTGACCTTAGCGATACCGATAAATCGATACTTTTGTCAAGTAGCTAAAGCGATACCGATACCGATACAAAAGTATCGATCGATACGTATCGGCGATACATGTATCTAGATACTGCCCATCACTGGTTGCTGGCTATACACCCCCAGACATGTGCTATATTTACAGCAATATAGTGGAGCACCAGTTTGTTGTGGATACCCATCCACGCCTGCTGCGCATTTCACATTCCCAACCATGGAGGAAGGCGTTTGAGTATTACATATGACAGACCCCATTATGTGAATGTCGCAACTAATCTAATAACCAATATCAATATATATAAGAACGATTGAGGGGAAAAAATTTCCCATTCGGTGATGGGAGCTTAACAGTGAAGCTGCACTTTCGACGCACTAAGTTATAATGGACAGAAAGCCTTTCACAGTCTATCGAGGGGTGAGATACCAGCGTGGTAGTGGACTTGGATCCATTTTTTTCAACCATACTACGTACGGCTGTCCCTTTGCTGAAGAGGGGGCCAGATACCTCGGAAGGAAAGTGCTACAATCAGGTCTTAACACTGCAGAAGACATATTGGCTGGGGCTAAACCTAAAGAAGCTCTAAAAAAAAACACTTAAAGCGTACACCTAACCCAATTCATTTTCTTTTGTTCCTGCTACTTCTACTGAGGTCCAGAATATTATTGGTAAATTAAAAAATACAAAAAATAACATCATAACATTCCTGTACCTACATTGAAACTTGTTAAAGATAAAATATCTGTAACTTTGGCTAAAATTATCAATCAAAGTATTTCCAAATGAATATTCCCATCAATGCTAAAATCTGGTTGTATAACACCCTTTTTTAAAGGGGGGTGGGTGATCCTACACTAGCAACAAATTACAGGCCGGTATGTTCATTATCTGTGTTCAGCAAAGTTTTTGAAAAAATTGTAAAAAGTAGAATGCAGCGATATTTAGAATCCTACAATTTATTATCTCCAAATCAATATGGCTTCCGTAATAATAAAACAACGGAAATGGCTATTTTAAATCTTATGGAAAATGTAAATATAGCTAAGGAGAACAAAGAAATAATGATATCAATATTTATGGATTTGAGTAAGGCGTTTGATGTAATAGACCATAATATTCTACTTAATAAATTATATTGTTACGGCTTTAGAGGAGCAATCAGTGATTGGTTTAAAAGTTATTTGTCCAATAGATATCATTTGTATCAGTAAATAAGGTTTGCTCAACTAAAGCGCTTGTCAAACATGATGTGCCACAGGGCTCAGTTCTGGGTCCACTGTTATTTTTATTATATATAAATGACCTTCCACGTTCATCTGATATACTGAACTTCATAATGCTTGCAGATGATACAAATGTTTTTTTTCTTGCAAAGATGTTAATACAGCTAAGAATATATTTCATTCAGAATTCATCAGTGTAATGAAATGGTTGACCACCAATAAACTCTTCCTAAATACCAATAAAACAAATTTCATGATTTTTACTAATAAAAGAAATGTATATCTTGATGAACTTAATGTTAATGAAATCACCATAAAGGAGTGTACTGTAACAAAATTTCTCGGTGTAATGCTAGATAAGAATTTGCAATGGAGTAATCATGTAAATTATATCGCGAAAAAGATTTCAAGGAGCGTTGCTATAATGTTTAAACTTAGAAATGTAGTCCCTAAACAAGTTTTATTGACTCTTTATCATACTCTTGTTCTTCCTTATATAACATACTGCACCCTTGTTTGGGGAAACTCCGCTAACAACGCATTAAATGGTATCTTTGTCATCCAAAAACGAGCAATAGGGTTATTATCTGATGCTGATTTCCTTGATCACTCTAGTGCATTATTTAAAGAGCAAAACCTACTAAAGCTCAACGATATAACCAAACTGGCACATTTTATTTTTATTTACAAGTGTAAGAACAAAATCATTAATTTGCAATGGGTAAATAGATATTTTGTAACTCATCAAGAAATCCACTCGTATCAGACCAGAAATAGATCAAAGCTTGTTGTACCTCAATTTAGATTGTCTTCATCTCAAAAACTACCCATTTTCATTGGATTGAAATTATGGAATGACTTGCATGCCAATATAAAAAATATTGTGAATGTAAATTTGTTTAAAACCAAGTTGAAATCCCGATTAATAATGGCATACTAACAGAAATCTAGGATTAATGTCCACTAATATTGTCCATTAATATTGTTTAATACTGTAATACATGTTTTAACTATTAATCATACTTATTTACTTATTTATTTATTTATTATTATTAATTTATAACTAGCTGCTTATTTTTAATAAGAGCCCAGTAAAGCCTAATGCTTAAGGGCCAAATTAAAAAAATAAATAGTCGAGCTTCACAATTATTCATGTCATTGTAAATTGAAAAAAATTTATTTATTTTATTATTATTAATAAAGGTTATTCTATCTATCTATCTATCTATCTATCTATCGTCAAATATGCAAAGAGAAAAATACGTGGTGGTGGGAAGAAGAGGACTGTTCGCAAGAAGGGATTACCATCAAGTGGCATTAAACGTAAAAGGATATCAAAAAAGAAGTGTTCTAAGCGAATGAAACCTATGGTTGACCATTTTTTGACTGATATAAGCTAGGACATTGATCTCATGAATCATAGTTTGTTTACTACTTGTCGAGAGAGGAGGCACTATTTCTAACTCGTCATGGCACGCTTCATCCATCTGTGTAGTTCACAATGTTGTAAATCGGAGCTGTCCCTCTTTGACATGCCTCCAACTCAAGTTTCTATTGAACACAGTGACTTTATTACAATTAACCCTTTAAACACAATTAGTTCCCCGAGAGCCCCTATAGAATTCGTGATACCCAGCTCAGGCCCTTACTTTTTTGATCCAAGCTGTGTGCACATGTACGCTAAACTACGTATAGCCCATTCTGATGGAACGGACTGCGATGACAAATATGCTGTATACCCTGAAACAAACTTTCTGCACTCCATATTCAACCAGTGTGACGTATATTTAAATCAGGTCAACATATCGGCGGGCACGGGGTACTATCACCTACGAGCCTATCTGGAAAATGTCCTCAACTTTTCCAAAGAAGCGAAGGATACCTTTTTAAGTGCCGAGGGATATTATCAAGCTAAAGACGCAAGTAGTATAAATGACAAATTTAAAAATTCTAAAAAGAAGATATACGAGTGTTTTGGACGCCTGCATACAGATTTCACATTCCAGGAGAAGTTGCTTGTGAATGGGGTGGATATGAAAATAAAGCTCACCCGCGCGAATCCTGAGATCTGTTTAAATCTGGATGTATGTTGATCAAGAAGAGGGAGCAAAACCCGTTGTGGTTCACATTATGGAGACATACCTCCGCGTACGGCGAGTGAAATTAAGTTCACCAAAACAATTAGAAATTGAGAAAAATTTACTACACGCGACAGTAAAATACCCAATTAACAGAGTACAAATTAAACTATACACGGTGCCAGCAGGGTTGGCATCGAAACAGATAGAAAATATAGCCCTAGGATATCTCCCTAAAAGGATATTAATTGGAATGCAGGAACACAATTCGCTGAATGGAAAATATAAAAAGAATGCCTTTAAATTCGAGAATTTCGGCGTTAAAAATATAACTCTATACGTTAATGGCGTTGCGTTGGGAGGAACATTGGATACGGACTATTCATCAGACTCTGTGTTACCGCTTTGCGGGAGAGCATATAGTAATCTGGCCCATATTGCAGGTGATTGTGATGAGCTCGGGATTGGGGTAACGCAGAAAGAATTCATTGATCAATTTAACCTTTATCCGTTTGACATTACACCTGACTTATCTGCTAGTGTAAATACATACTTAAGTCCACAACAGAGTGGAAACATCTCAGTTAGATTGGAATTCGCCAAGCCTATAGACGCGCCTATAAGTGTACTAGTTTACCTCGAGTCACAAGCCCTAATAGAAGTAGACAGATTTAGGAGCATTGTCATTGACTTTTAAAAAATGGATGCGAATACACTTCAGAGAGTAGTGAATAGTGAACGAATCACACGTTCCAAATTTATCGGTGTGTTTGCGAAGAATGAATCATTGAAACTGCCATCTACGAAAAATTGGTAGTGAAGGGATTCATTGGTTTGCAATCTATTTTAAAAATAGGGACCGCATGTACTATTTTGATTCACTCGGGACTCAACCCTGGAGTGACCCTGTTATTGTAAAGTTTCTCGATCAGTTGCATATCCTCGAAGTTGTATGGAATCCCTTCCGGCTACAATGATATTTTAGTAATACGTGTGGGATGTACTGCCTTTCATTTCTCATGCATATGTCACGTGGTAAAAACTTTATAATTTTTTAAAAATTATTCGACCCGTGTCACACTCAACGAAACTACGACATGGTATGCAGACAGATAAAATGCCGTTTTCCGATTGTGCGTACTCGTTGTATAGTATGATGTTTTGTTCGTGTATATATATATTTGTAACCAGTAATGTGTTTGTATATTCTGTAGTTTAAGATGGTTATTGTACTAAAAACATGATTTCTTTCATTTAATAAATTGATGAAAATACAGTCTTCCCCCAAAAAAGATCGAAACAAAAAAATACTTACATTATTTCGTTAATGATGTGACAATCGTTGGGCTGACTGCTCGGTAAATCTTCTACCTCCGTATTCAGGTCCATGACATGGGTTTCTTCGAAACGAAAAGATTGTATAAGACGTGTCAAATCCTCATCGGACCTTAAAGGAGAAAGAATAATTCATTAGTTCATACTGAATCTTTTTTAATAAAAACCCAAAACATATGCAGAGTATACATATAGTAAGAGTATTACAATGTGAAGATATCTTTGAACCGCTCAGAGAAGTTCCTTTAAGAGATAATTCCGAATAACACTTGAATTTATAAAATTATTTAAAACATGCAAAAGATTGCTATAAAAAAATCAATGAATCAAAACAGGATTTTAGCATAGTTGCAAACTAATCTATAATTGCGGATACCTAAATGAAGCATTTTTAATGTGATGAGATGAATTACTACAACCCTCCATATATATGATGAAATAATCCAGAACAGTGCTCTTTCTGACAGGCACATTAAATAAGTTCGCAAATAATTGGCTACAAAAACTAAAATTACAGGCACTTACATTTCTACGGCAGTCCCTTGCGTTGGATCGTAAGGAGCGTCATTGCAAATATCAACGGTTTGCGTTGGAAATAATCCATCCCGGTCAGCCGCGTTAAAAAGATTAATTGTGAACAACGCTACAATGTCACCATCTTGAGATAAATCCGGTAAACTGTAAAGTCCTTGATTCATGGCGGAGGGAATGTTTATTCACTGGTGAAAATAACTACTGTGACTCCCAGCCGAAAATATTTCCATTTATATGCATGATCCCCAAGCACCACCCCAAAAGACTAATAGGCGGTTCGCAAGTTGTAAGTAAGTTGTAAGTTCGTAAGTTGTCAATCGTAACATCTATATTACGGGTCCATGCTTTGGACATCCTGATTGGTCGACTAATGGTGTCTTTATATTCTCTCCGTAGATTTAATGCTCACATCGTGTATTACCCCTTGCAGTCTCTACCACGATAATATTTGCATTTGCGCCCATACTTTTCTCGGTTTTCCAATTTTACAACCCACCCCTTTATGCAATATCCCTCACCCTTTTGCAACATTGATCAACATTTGCCATCTCTATCACGACAATATTTTACATTATTTTTTGTGGTCATACTATTCGATCCTCAATTTTTCCCAGTTCGGATAGGGAGATGGACAACTTGAGCGGATGCAAGTTGTTACAGGAATATCTTCATCAGAGCCGCTCAGCTCAGTACCACAGGAAACAAAATTAGCGCCGCTACTCTTCATAATCCTGACATAGATCATTACCAGAGACAGCACAGTAACATTCGATGACACAAAGATCATTAGAAATCTAGAAGATCTCTACAAGCAGAATGTTTTTGTGCATTATTATTTTTTGCGTTCATACTATTCTCAGCTTTCCCAAGATTCCTGACTTGTGGATTTGGTTATATATATATATATATATATATATATATATATATATATATATATATATATGTGTGTGTGTGTGTGTGTGTGTGTTAATTGCCACTTACAGTCTCTACCACGATGGTTTCAAATATTTGCAAAATATATGTTTGCGGTCATACTATTCGATCCTCAACTTTGACTAATGTATTAGGCTTGACTTTTTACCTGCCAATTCTCGCGTAGGAGTGTGATTAAATTGTGTTTAGCTCATGAAAATGAATGTCTGTTTGGACTGGTAGTTAAATGGGCACCTTAGGTATCCTAGTGGTTAAGACGATGGGGTACTGGTTGAGAGATCGAGTCCGGGCAATGACGTTGTGATTTCAGCCTGCCCGTGCTGCAGCTTAGTTCAGATTCCACGTTAAACTGAAGGTCTAAGGCGGAGTGAAAAGCTTGACCCTCGTCAAAGTGAACAGGTGAGAAGGAAAACAGTTACTTATTATTATTACTACTGTAATTTGCACCACCCTATTAATATATATATATATATTATATATATATATATTATATATATATATATATATACTGTACATACTATATACACACATATATATATTGTTGTTGCATATAGAAATATGATAAGGAAAATCATTAATTAATCAAAGGGTAATTTAGCCTATAAATAATTTGAAAAACAATCACGTGATGCTTATGTATTATTTAAGTTCAATTTTTAACTTCAATAATAATGGCAATAATCGAAAGAATATTTGAAGTGAAGTGCAACAAAAACCAGTTTTGGAGACGAGAAGTGGTTTGACCTACATTCCATTCTCGCCTTTTGGGCTAACTTCGAGTTTTAAGCATACACAGGGTCCGCAAAAAAAAAGGAGCATGACGGAAATTGCTCTCACGCCCTCATTTTTTGCCGGACCCTTAAATGTTATATATCTATCTAAAGATAAAAGAGCCCAGAGTTGTATAAAACAAATTTCATCAAAATCGGTCATAAAATAAAGATTTTATGGCCACAAACGTGCAATGACTAAAAAAAGTGAATTTCCGCGTAAAAATTTAATGTTCTTTTCATTTTAAATTATTTTTTTCAGATGCCTAAATAATTTTAATCAATAAAAATGATAATATGCCCTTTTCTAAAGAAGATAAAATATTAATAAAACATTATAGACTTGATAAAAATTATGGCGCAATAAAATTATTACAAGAGTAATTATTACATATTATTACAAATTATTACATATCGAACAATTTTTTAGTCTTATAATTTCGTTTTCTGTGGAAATTGTAAAATTATATGACATGTTGTAGTAAAACTTTTATATTTTCTTTAATTTTTGACGTATTGACATGAAATTTGGTACTAACTTAGTTTATTTGTTGCTTATTTGCCTAAAATAAGTTATTTGTCATTA
The DNA here is from genome assembly GCA_023014485.1 of Bathynomus jamesi. NCBI lineage: Eukaryota > Metazoa > Arthropoda > Malacostraca > Isopoda > Cirolanidae > Bathynomus > Bathynomus jamesi. The sequence goes on along the minus strand of JAJOZX010000658.1, from coordinate 1,041,753 downwards.
TGTGCAAAAATAAATGTACAGTAAACATTTTCGTCATGCTTCTTTTTTTTTGCGGACCCTTGTAATAATTTTATTGCGCCAGAATTTTTATCAAGTCTATAATGTTTTATTAATATTTTATCTTCTTTAGAAAAGGGCATATTATCATTTTTATTGATTAAAATTATTTAGGCATCTGAAAACAATAATTTAAAATGAGAAAAACATTAAATTTTTACGCGGAAATTCACTTTTTTTAGTCATTGCACATTTGTGGCCATAAAATCTTTATTTTATGACCGATTTTGATGAAATTTGTTTTATACAACTCTGAGCTCCTTTATCTTTAGTTAGATATATAACATTTAAGGGTACGGCAAAAAATGCTGGCGTGAGAGCAATTTTCGTCATGCTCCTTTTTTTTTTGCGGACCCGATATATAACGTATGCCTTCCTTGTCTTTCGAATTACAGGAAAATGAATATTATTTTTATAGAATATTTAAAATTGTTTATTATCAAATTTAATATACAGTTTAATACAGGGTGTCCATAAATGTTTACCCTGAAAACAGTATGCTCTCAAGTTTTAATGACGAATCTTACATCCGTTTTCTTTTTACATGTTATCTCGTACACGCATAGAGTTTCTGTGCTGGTGTGTTTCGTCTACCGCATTCGCCGCTAGGAGCGCTGTAGTAGCTGTTCAGTTAAGATGGCGTCTGTGACAGAGAAGGCACAATGTGTTGTGTGGCTTGCAGAAACAAAATCTCCTGTGTGTTCAGCGAAGGTTCAGAACAAAGTATGGAAAGAATCCACCTGATGTGAAGTTAATTAAGTCGTGGATGAAAAAATACTTGGAAACTGGAAACGTGGAAAAGGGAAAAAGCAGAAGTTTCCGATGGGACGGTGGGAAACATTCAAACTGCTTTCACACGGTCACCAAGGAAATCGGTGAGACAAGCTTCATGCCAACTAAAGATACCGAAGTCTACGGTGCACAAGGTGTTACACAAACGTTTGAAGTTACACGCCTACAAGGTAAATGTTGGAAATGTGTGGCGTGAGTGTGAATACCGTTTAGACATTTTACGTGCCACTAGGGGTGCACATGTGGAAGCTTATTAAGTTCATTAACTATGTATCAAAACTTTGTATGTTTATCTACTTATGATTAAAACTGTGTTTGAATACGAGTGTTTATTTAAAAGTTATAGCATGCTTTAATCAGGGTAATCATTTATGGACACCCTATCTATCGTATATTATTAAATCTGATTTCATATGGGAAATTTAATATAAATGTATATATATAATTTTTTCAATTTAGTATATTGTAAAGAATGAATTAATATTAAGATAAACAAAAAATGTATGAAATTGAGAAGACACATCTTGTATATATATATATATATATATATATATATATATATATATATATACAGAGGAACAACAAAAGTAAATAGATATTTTAGGTTTGGCTTTAGAGCAAATCACTGTACTGACATGTGCTTTTATACGCTAAAGGCAGCCGTTCTAAAGTACAAGATGTCAAGTAGCATTGTTTTTGATCCACCTTAGACCTACAGTTTAGACGAGAAATCCGTAACATGGTACGGAATCCATCACTAAATTTTTATTTTATTTTATTCATGTTGCAAATAGTAAGAAACATGCATAATGAGGGATGCTTGTTTGCATGCTTTCATATGGGGAGTTGGCTAAAATTTAGGAAACTGAACAAAGAATGGGAAGTTTATTAAAATTTATTGTTTAATTTAAAGGTGTATATAGACTTCTCATTTGATTCTTTTATCAATTACTTTAATTTCTTTGAAATTTAATTATAATGAATATTAAGATGAACGATTTCTTTTTGATAAGCCAATTGTCTAGTGTATTTCTTTTATTGTTAATATTGGGTATCGTTTAAATAATTAGTTCTCTTGCTGAACAAAATTAAGGAGAAAGTCAATCTTATCTCTAATAAATAAGTAGTTAAATTAAATGGCGGTATCTGGTAACTCCTCCATATATAAATAAAAACATTATTTGGCAACTCAACCCAATAAGGTATACCTGAACAATTAAAAACACTATTTGGCAACTCATGTAAATAAAATTAAAATAAATGGTGGTATCTGGTAATCCCTTCATAAATATAAATAAAAACATTATTTGGCAACTCATCTAAATAAAAATTTAAATAAATGGTGGTATCTGGTAACCGCCTCCATATATAAATAAGTGGTATCTGGCAACTCACGATCCTCTATATAACAGCTGCTTGGCCCCTGGACGCTCATAAGGCGTCTGGCTCCAGCCAGGCGAACACCTCCTTCCTTCTTAGGTTAAGGCTTAGGTTAGGTTTCCCTTTGGGGGTGAGGATATCCCACCTTCTCCCCCAAAGGCCTCCCCCCTTTGGGGGGAGGTCATCCTCCCTTCTACCCCCGAAGCTCCCTCCCCTCTCCCCCTTGGCAGCATTGAGTTGTTGCATAACCCTACCCACCTTTGCAGCATTGATGTTACATAAGCCTTGCAACATTGATGTTGCATAACCCCTCCCCTTTGTTGCATAACCACTTTGCAACAGTCCTGCCCTCTCCCATTTTTCACCCATACTACTCAGATTCACTAGTATATAGAAAGTTGTATTGTGGTATCTGTTCAAATAGACTTGCAGTAATCATAATGGAAAATTATTACTGTATAAAACTAGTAAACATGGAGTTCAACGCTGTTCACGATCATATTAATAGTTTATCTTTATGAACACAGATATTACAGTATAATTATAGGCCGTTCAAAAATCACGTAACACTATTTTTGCTAAAATTTGACACCCCAGATTCCCCAGGAACGTTCTGTAACGCTAGACCAGACACCCGCTAAGACAGTGGTTCTCAAACTAGGGTACGGCGTACCCCCAGGGATACACGAGGGAATCTTAGGGGGTACGCGAAGGGGTCCTGAAAATATAACCCTTTTAATTTTATATACGATTAACAAACGGCCACGAGTCACACGGTCGTAAAGAAAGTAAAAATCGTCTATCGCTCTCGAAAATCCAGAAAATCCCGTGAGAGAATTCAAGGGGTACAGAAGAAAAAGTTTGAGAACCGCTGCCCTAAGATTTTATGTAACACTTCCCCCACCCCACACCCGACACGTTACGGAACGTTACAGGGGGGAGTTGTCAGGTTTTAGCAAAAATAGCGTTACGTAATTTTTGAACGGCGCCTTACCTGTATGTCAATGTTATATGTTGTTGGGCCACTTAACCTAGCATACTGGCATACTGTTTGATTAATTAATTATCTGACAATTTTATGTATATTGTTATTACACGAGACATCATCAACTGAAAAAGATCATTTGTATATGTAGGAGAAAATAATTGTAGCTTAATGAAAAAATCAGAAAAAGTATGAAAATAAAAAAAGAGTTTAATAAAAATGCTGATGAATTATGAGAAGCTGAGTTCGGATATGATTTTGTGGGAACTATATTTTAAATTATTAATTATACAACAAACAAAACATCTTTGTTGCGGATCATTCACAATCCATAGCCACTTAACCTAACATACAAGTACAATCTTACGTATTATGCACGGAACATAATACAAAAATAAGGCCAACGTAGCCACTTAACCTAACATACAAGTACAAAAATAAGGCTAGCATAGCCATTTAACCCAACATACAAATACAATCTTATTATAACACAATATGCATATATAATCTTTGCTACATTACAAAAATAAGGTATTATAAACCAGCAGTTGTCTGATTGAGAAGTACACAGTATCTGAAGACAGGACATTGCACAATAACACATTAGAGCTGTTTTGGACTCTAGTAATGAAATTATATATGTTCTTCCAGATTAACATTTGGCTGGTAGGTAGGTTACGCGTAGTAAACATAAAACTGGCACTGCACCATTTTGGTTCCCTACATAGCATATGAAAAATATTATTATAAGCAACAGAAAGTTTATTCATAGCAGTTTTTGTATAGTTCCACCACAGATGGGATGTATACAATGCAGTACAGTAAGTTCTAAAAAGATAAGTTTTAACTGATTTTGAACGCATACCAAATTTCCTTACTAGCATGTTAGACTGTACATACAGCTTTTTACGTTGCCTCTCAATATCGCGTTCATCTCACAGCTCGTGAGTAATTACATGACCTAAGTATTTACATGTGTCTTTGACAGGTACACTCTGACCATTCATTTCAAAAGATCCACATGATACATGTTTCAGTAGATTACACATAAAATCAAAATAAAACTCTTTGCCCCATTATAGGTGATGTCATTTTCTATACCATATTGTTCACATATCTCTAATAGTACTCACAGCCCATGGGGAGAGGGTGACAGAAGAACAAGGTCATCAGCATACATTAAATGATTAATTTTTTCCTTTCCAACGACACAGCCAGTACGTACAGGTTTTAGTTCATTGGTAAGGTCATCCATGTATACACAGAAAAAATAGGGTGATAATATGCGCAAAGATATAGAAATATGCGCAAAGATATAGACAAAAAATCGATTAGACGCATATGTTAATAGATTTGGTATAGTTTAAGGTATGCGCAAAGATATAGAGATATGCGCAAAGATATAGACAAAAAATCGATTAGACGCATATGTTGATAGATTGGTTATAGTTTAAGGTAGTAAAATTAAGGCTTTGTGGTTCGGGACCCACGTAAAATTGTAGGTCCCCTCCGCCAACACGGAGGACATGCACAATACACAATTACGAACACAGTTAGGTAGACCAGCCATGAGTGGATCCTAGGGTCTTTGTTGGCCTGAAACATTATAACATTATAATATACCTCCTTGCCTAACACCATTAGTTACCTTAAAACCTGGTGACACAGTGGTTTTCCATCTTACAAACATGGTCTGCTCTGTATACCAGAATGCAAGTATCCTACATAGATAACTCTATCAAATGCTTTTGATGCATCCAAAAAAACAGGAATATACATTAGTAGTATAGCCGAAAAAGGGGAGAGTGCAAGAATGTTGCAGGTTATTATGTAATGTTGCAAATGGGTGGGGTTGTTGCAAAGGGGGTGGGGGTTGTTGCAAAAGGGGGTGGGGTTGCAAAAAAAAGAAGAAAAAAATAGTACTGGCCTTTGTTGCCAACCTAGGTTGCAAGGGGCATGCAACTTGGAGGCCTCCCCCAAGCTATTCCCCCCAAAGGGCCAGAGAGAAAGGAGGAGAGAAAGGAGGAGGAGAGGTGTTCACCTGGCAGGAGCCAAGTGCACATTAAGACTTCAGCCGAGTAGGCGTTGTTTTATAGGCTCCTAATCAGCCAGAATCAGCCAGTTGGCTGAATCAGCCAGTTGACTGAGCCAAGGGGGTAGGGGTACACCTGAAGGAGAGAGAGAGACACCTGAAGGAGAGAGAGACGCCTGAAGGAGAGAGAGAGAGACCTGAAGGAGAGAGAGACACCTGTAGGAGAGAGAGAGAGAGACCTGAAGGAGAGAGAGACGCCTGAAGGAGAGAGAGAGACACCTGTAGAGAGAGAGAGAGAGAGACACCTGAAGGAGAGAGGAGTTCTCCCCCAAGTTATTTTCGTTTTCCTAACCTAAGAGGCCACTAAGGGGTTTTACCAAAGGGCCTGAAAGAGAAGGACCAGAGGTCCTTGCTCGGCTGGGAGCCGAGCTGGAATGAGTCTTTCACCAACTTCGCGGTCTTTTATAAGCCTCTATTCTGGCTGAATTGCCAGATAGCGCAATGTGTTCAGTTGCTGAGTTGTCAGATCGCACCATGTATGCAGATGCAGAGTTGCCACATCAAGCCATGTAATCGGGTGCTGATGTGCCAGATCGCACCATCAGATAGCGCCATGTATTCCAGAAATATTAATCATCCATTGTGTAACACAATATGACGATAGTTATTCCAATTAAATTCTGCTTAAATACACCTTTATTAATTGCATACCTTTCCAGTTTTTTTTTGCAATGATCGGATTGCTAGATATATATTATATATATATATATACACATTCTTTTCTTATGTTAGGTATATATATATATATATATATTATTTATTTTATAACATTTAATTTAGTTTAGAAGCAAATTTAACATTAACTTCATTGAACTTAAACTTTTCGAAACAAATAACATAGTTTACCTTCGAAAACGTCATAATAGAAAATAATTAATTTTATGGTTAACTAGTTTATTTCGTTTACTATAATTATGTATATACAGTCTTTTAAGCAGCTTATGATACATATATATATATATATATATATATCTGAACTCTTTCAGCTAAAGAAGCCTTATGTATAGAATTGGTTGTGTAATAGCTGATATTAAACTCTTTTAACATGTTCTGAAAGCACGGCTTATAATTTCCTTCCCCATATCCAATAGCACTTCAAGACATTATTGTATAGAAATAAGGTAACACAAGTACTACAAGAAATAAATCCTAAAATAATTATATAAGACCGAAGAAATGGTCTGGCGTGAATCCAATTAAACTCTGTTATAAACATTCGAATATCAGTGGGGAAAAACGAACGGAATTGAAAATTTTGAAACAATTCGACGATCGTCATTCCCCAAACCCGTATATATATAATATATATATATATATATATATATATATATAATATATAGAGAGAGAGAGAGAGAGAGAGAGAGAGAGAGAGAGAGAGATAGGATCTGTAGTTAATCTTACGCGAGGTATGAAAATCAGGAAAAAATGCCAAACGTGTATTATTTTAAAATGAAACTAAACGCCTATTAAATTAAAACAAATGAATTTTGGCTTTTAAGAGATTTATTTATTATAAGAATTTAACTACTCGATGTAAGAAATTAATTATTAAACGCACGCGAAACTGTAATTAATAATTAATGTATTTTTTCTAACGAAGACTGAGTTACCAGATACCACTTTTTACCATTATTATGGTGAGTTGTCTCCAACTAAAAGATTTCGTTGTGAACAGCAGCTCATAACGAGAGACCTTCCCCCCAATCCCTGATAAGTCTCCCTTCACTTCAAATGAAGAGAAATTATGAAACATACGCTTGTCTGTGCACAAAGCATATAAAAAACCATAATATATTATATAGTTAATCAATCGAGCCCATCTATATATAGATGTTTATAGTGTTTTACAATAGATGTATATAGTGTTTAACGATTAGGTCCATCAAATAAAGCATTTCAACAATGATTTCACTGTTTCAGAAAGATTTACGTATGACTTAAAAATATATTATTGATATGCCTAACTTAAGATCAGGATGCTTTTATAGTTTACAGCATCTTTTAAAAGTTTAACTACCAAGTTATAAATTAATTATCAACCGGATTGATTAAAAGTAAAGCAGCTTTCAATATATTTTAGTAATATAACAGAATTAACAAAGTTACCCAATAAATAATTCGTTAGACAGAAAATGAATTTTTATAAGGGATGCCCAACTAATTATGACGCATATTAAATTAAAAAATAATAACAAACGTAAATAAAGCGTATATTAAAATTTTTTTCGTTTTATTCTTTCCTTCTTATTGATAACTTATTTAAACTAATCTCTGTATATGTGCTTATTTAATCACAATGATTTAAGTTTAAAAGTAAAAACTGTTTTCTGTGAAAACATGATGATAATTATTTTATTCTGTTCTTCGGAAGAGCTTCAATTCGGTTGCCAGATACCACTTTTTACCATTATTATGGTGAGTTGTCTCCAACTAAAAGACTTCGTTGTGAACAGCAACTCATAATGAGAGACCTTCCCCCCCAATCCCTGATAAGTCTCCCTTCACTTCAAATGAAGAGAAATTTATGGAGAGAGAGAGTTTTGTTCAAATAACGGGATATGCTTGTACGAGTTTACAATTACATCATTATTGCTCTGCATTACGCAGTATATGCGGCTTAATAATATTTCACCGCTTAAAGTATAGGGAAACCTGTATTCGATATGAAGGGCTTTCATATCGTTCAGTACTATTTTTGTTCCCACTTTACAACCGGTTGGTAAGTCATCTTTAAACACGTCTAGAATACAATCAAAAGCACGCACAAAGAGTTCATCGTTAGCTACATTATTAAACACAAGTTTATAAACACGCTTTTCCAATCGAGGGTTTATTTCTACCGACTCGAGCTTTTCAATCGTGAACTCACTCAACATAGCGGCAATTGAAATAATCTTCTAAATCGTTACGACAACTGCGCGTTATATAAAGAAATAGTTCTTCAGGGTGAACGGTGTAGGTGAGCTCAGCCTTGTACCGATCAATTGCTTTATACCAAAGTTTTATAAGAAACACCAAATAATTGTCCCCTAGCGCAATTGGAAAGGTTTTCACCCCACCTTAGACCCACAGTTTAACATTAGAAAATTCTGAAACCTGACTCAGTGCCAAAAGAAACACCAAATAATTGTCCCCTAGCGCAATTGGAAAGGTTTTCACCCCACCTTAGACCCACAGTTTAACATTAGAAAATTCTGAAACCTGACTCAGTGCCAAAAAAGAACACCAAATAATTGTCCCCTAGCGCAATTGGAAAGGTTTTCACCCCACCTTAGACCCACAGTTTAACATTAGAAAATTCTGAAACCTGACTCAGTGCCAAAAAAGAAACACCAAATAATTGTCCCCTAGCGCAATTGGAAAGGTTTTCACCCCACCTTAGACCCACAGTTTAACATTAGAAAATTCTGAAACCTGACTCAGTGCCAAAAAGAAACACCAAATAATTGTCCCCTAGCGCAATTGGAAAGGTTTTCACCCCACCTTAGACCCACAGTTTAACATTAGAAAATTCTGAAACCTAACTCAGTGCCAAAAATGAAACACCAAATAATTGTCCCCTAGCGCAATTGGAAAGGTTTTCACTCCGCCTTAGACCCACAGTTTAACGTGGATTCAGAAATACATCTCGTCGATTGCTCACTATTTCATCGAGATAATTAAAGCTCAGGACCTGCATTGTCTATAAGATCTGTGGCGCGTGGAGCCTTCAGAAGAGGTGCCAGATACCATTGTATACATTATCATGGAGAGCTGACAGACACCATTGCTCAGGTACACAGTTGACAGATTGTACCATTTATTTTCTTAAAAGTTGGTTTAGAATTCCGCTAGTAGGTTTACAAGGCGTAACATGATGTAATTAACCAAAAGAATTAAGTAAAACATCATTGCATCATTCTGTTTATTATAAATATATAGAAAATAAATATACATTTGAATGATAATAGAAATGAGGAATATGCATATAATCCGCCAATATAACAGTACAGGACACACACACACACACACACACACACACACACACACACAATTATGGCGATATATAGAAATAAATATACATTTCAATAATAATGGAAATATGCATATAATCCTTCAATATATCAGTACAGGAGAAATATCACACAAATATATAAATACATTTCACTTTTTTTCAAAATACTAAACTCGCACTTAATCGAGTTTACAATTACATCATTATTGCTCTACATTACGCAGTATATACGGTTTAATAATATTTCACCGCTTTAAGTATAGGGAAACCTGTACTCGATATGAAGGGCTTTCATATCGTTCAGTACTATTTTTGTTCCCACTTTACAACCGGATGGTAAGTCATCTTTAAATACGTCTAGAATACAATCAAAAGCACGCACAAAGAGTTCATCGTTAGTTACATTATTAAACACAAGTTTATAAACACGCTTTTCCAATCGAGGGTTTATTTCTACCGACCCGAGCTTTTCAATCGTGAACACGTCTTCACTCAACATAGCGGCAATTGAAATAATCTTCTAAATCGTTACGACAACTGCGCGTTATATAAAGAAATAGTTCTTCAGGATAATTTTCACGAACTAGGCACATTTTATAATGTTTTACTAAACATCTTCACACACCGGCGCACTATTTGAGAGGAACATATGCTCATATTTTTCCTTTCTGCCCATCAAACGATACTCATCTCTAAAGTCTGTTAAAAACTCACGCAGGGCACCACTAGCCACAACCTCACTACGAACCTCGTCATGATATACATTAATATAGTGATAAAAATACTTAAGATTGTCCATGATCACGAGATTCACATTTTCAGTCGTAGGGTATGAGTAATCGACATGGTGTAGCATGACGTAATGCCGCTTGTCACACCACCCATCCGCAAGACTCATTATCCATACCTGCTGCTTCTCTTCTGCACGCGTTGTTTCTTTTACTTTACGGTATATGTGAGACTTTATAAAGTTTAGCTCTGCAGCATACTTCAGCACATCGTCAGTGCAACGAAAGCCTTCAATGGTCTCACCAGAACATCCGTAGAGTATTTGTACATCTTGGAACTTCACACAATCCAATGTGGTTTTAAAAGAGGCATAGGAGGGGGAATAGGAAGTTTTTCGGTATCCACCACATCCTGGCACTTTGCTGAATACCATTTCATAAACGTTGTACAAGCAATATTAAAGGTAGCCATTTGAATACACGTCTGATTTTTCTTCTGAATACACGTCTGATCTCTCGGTCTTACTGCAGTCGACTGATCACGCAGGGAATCACAGATAGTCATGACTCACGGTCTTACAGTGGGCGGAGCTTAGAATTTTCGCCTGTGCACACACAAAGGAGAAAGTGAAACGCTAATTGAAACATGAGTTATTTAATAAACGAGATATTCAGTTAACACAAGAAATAACAGAAAACACAAGAAAAAACAAATGCTTAGATTTGGTGATCACAAACAACAGAAACCTAATACTTTAAAGAAAGCATTCTATTAAATACTTTTAGCCTATGTTCACGAATTAATACCGGTTTTAAAATAGATTCGACAAGAAGACCGGCTGGACTGATTTTATAGAAATTCAAGGATTCCAAGTTGATCACGAGAGAAGTTATGTAGTCATCTTCCATGCTGCAAAATCTCGTCGTTAGCCTGTCTGCTCAGAGCACCGACAAGAGGTAAAATCGAATCCACATCAACACAAAATTTTAGTCGCTAAAATAACAGCCTGAGTATTGTTCATGTTCTAAATTATCTTTGATTCGTTTTGATAAAATTGAGTAAACTGCAGCCTTTGTTTCCTGATCAGAAACTCTCCGTCTTTTTCTGGTATGGTGCAAGGCTTCGTTGCAACCATATTCACTGCACGAGTCTACTTCACAGTCGTTGCCTTCTAATCTAGATTTACACTCTTCACTAATGCATTCAATGGGTGAATAATCATCTTGGTTGATATTATTGACACCACATTCGAGAGGGCTCACTGGGGTAACGGACACTTCAGGTAATGGTGCGGACGCTTGAGGTGGGTCGGGGACAATCTCCTCAGGTTGCCCTTGTGGCGGGGCAAATATTGTGTGGGGGTAATTATGTGTTGCTTCTAAGTAAACAAAACGGGCTTTATGTAACACAGTGGCAATTAATAATGATTTATGCAAAGATGCACCAGCTCTTCTGGAACGTCTGGATGCAATTTTACCGAGCGATATATTTATCAACTTGTGTGCTTCAAACCCGTTTGGAACGTCAGATATCATGTTCACCACCTAGGAATTGGTCAAGGCACAGAAAGCTAACTAACACGACTCTATCCTCTATTTCCAATCTTGTAATGAGTTAAAGTGAAAGTTACGCCTGCCTTTATACAATGTCGTTCTGACGTCGTTATCAAGCTCCACACAGGGCATTTCCAGGAAGTAACATGAATCACGTTGCTGTTCTTTCACCTGTACACACGCACGCACACACACACATTTTTTTGCAACCCCACCCCCCTTTGCAACAACCCCCACCCCCCTTTGCAACATTACATAATAACCTGCAACATTCTTGCACTCTCCCCTTTTGCGGCTATACTACTTACATTGCTACTTGACATCTTGTACTTTAGGACGGCTTCTTTCTTCACACTAGTATTTATATAAGCCATAAGGCGATGTAAACAGGAAGAAGAGTCTATTCGAGCATCGAAAGCCTGTGAAGCTCGCATAAATAACGATAATAACAAATTTTGGAAATTTGTTAAGAATCAAACGGGTGTCAAAAGTGTCCTCCCTCCGACAATCGATGGGGTGTCGGAGGAGGATGAAATTGCGAAGCTTTGGAAAAACCACTACTCTAACATTCTTAACGGTGTGAGTAGGGATAATCTCAAGATAGATTGCAGCGAAACGACTGTGGGAGGGACAAGGGAAAATACCTTGATATCACTTCCTGAAGTAAAGAAGTTAATTAAAGAGTTAAAGACTGGTTCTGTGTCAGGGATAGATGACCTACTGAATGAGCACTTAAAATATGCCAGTGACGTAGTATCTGCATATATCATTGCTCCTATCAGCCATGCTTACTCATAGCTATATCCCTGCAGAGTTCATGAGGGTATTATCTTACCCCTGGTAAAAAATAAGTATGGAGACATTTTGTCCAACAATACTGACAGGCCTATTGCTGTCGCTTCCTGCTTCTCAAAACCACTAGAAAAACTCTTGTTAATCCGATTAAATGATTACCTGTGGACATCTCCTAATCAGTTTGGCTTTAAAAGGCCCCACTCAACTGGCCTGTGTATTTATATACTTAAAGAAACAATATCTAAATACATTGACAGTAATTGAACTATTTATAGCTGTTTCCTAGATATAAGTAAGGCATATGATAGAGGGAACCACAATATTTTACTTGAAAAACTAGAAGACAGGAAGGTTCCCATGTACATATTAAATTTATTGAAATTTTGGTATTCCCACCAATCTTTTACCGTTAGGTGGGGCAATGTGCTATCCGAATGTTTTGGCTCCTATTGCGGGTTGAGACAAGGCTCCTTGCTCTCCCCTATGCTGTTTAATGTGTATATTGACGGATTAATTACTTCACTTAATGAGGCAACAGTGAGATGTTGTATAGATAACACAAGGATAAATAATTTAGTTTATGCCGATGATATGGTGTTAATAAGTCCCTCTGTTAAAGGTCTGGATCGGCTACTAAAAGTCTACGAAGTGTATTCGCAGAAACATGATATTCTTTTTAATGTTACAAAAACTAAGGTTATGCAGTTTCATCCTAAAAATTGTAAGCAGCCAACTGATATGAGGTTTAAAATGAGAGTGTTATTTTTTTTATTTTATTGGGTTCAGAATCCCAGCTGAGCCGTGAACGGCCAAGCTCTGAAGGGCCAGTTTAACCTACAGCCCAAGTTAAGCTAGACTAAAAACTTACGGACTTGGAGGTCCTATTAGGTCCTACCTCAAGGTTGCTGACTCGATGTGGGCCTACCTTAGGCCTCAGTTGAATAAAATTAAAATAAAAAACAAAAGGGGCACTATTTATGGTCTTCTTTCTAAACCTTGCAACAACACAACCTGCACCATTCCACGATGCAACAATCTGTATCTAAACAACCAAACTGAATTGCAGGAGAGCTCTCTATAAGACCACGCCCTGTAAGTGCCGCATTCAGCAAAGGAGTAGGAAGGACGCGCAGCGCCCCAAAAAAATGATGCCACAAGAGTGCCCAAACAATGATGCCACAAGAGCCCAAAAATGCTAGCTTTAAATTAAGTGAATTTTTCACTAACCTTACAATTATGAGATGAATATATATACACCTTAACTTAATATATACAAGCAATGCTGCCTCAATCAGTTTAGTCATCATATCGCCTTGGGACAACAATGGCTCTTCCTCTTCTAGATTTTCTAACAGAGAGGTGAAGTAATTGAGGAAGTACAAGAGTTTAACTATTTGGGTGAAACTATTACCAGTTCATTGAGTGATGACTCGGCTATAAGAAAACAATCTTGAAGCCTTTGTCCTAAAGCGAATATGACTATAAGGAACTTTCGGTTCTGTACAAGTGAAGCTAAAGACACGCTCTTTCGTACTTTCTGCAGTAATATTTACGGACAGCAACTCTGAGTGAACTATAAAAAAGGTTCTGGCAGAACCCTAATTTTGCTGTACAACAGGTCTTTTAGACTCTTACATAAATTACCCCCGAGATGCTCAGCTTCGCAAATGTTTGCTACCCGCAATGTCCCGACCTTCCCGGAGGTAACAAGACGTGCTCAATATAGTCTGATGCAAAGAATTAAAAAAAATCAACCAACCCGATTATCCAAGCTATCCATGAGTCCTGCCGTTTATCCTCTAAGCTATGGAATGCTTGGTAAGAAAACTTATGTCTGTAGTTCCACTTAACTCCGACATTACTGTATTATTTCTAATCAACTGTATATATTTCTATCCTTAGTATGTGAACTGTCATTGTATTAATAATATTTGTCATATGGACTGTCATATGGTCTGCCAATAAACCTCTTCATTTTCATTTTCATTTATATACTGTGTGATAAATCGTACTTGGTAGTATTGAAACTGACACTACCAATCGACCAACCAACACAAAAAAAGCTGGAGGAAAAAGTCAGAACAAGGAACATGCGGGAACAGCGATATGGCGAGCGAGGGACTTGAAACGGAAAAAACAACCATTATGGTCTAAGACCTAGCATCAACTCATAGTTTAACAAAGGCTATGTTAAATTACCCCTAATCTAATTTGGGGAGGAATCCTACTGTGGACCTCAATTTACTCTACCCGCTCTGGACCATTTCCGGAATCTCGAGGCTGGCCTTACAAGGATAGGCTTAAGTCTTAACCTACTCTGCAGTTAGACTGGAGATGGTAGGAGTGGGTTAACTGGGGACCAATTCATACAGAGCATTTTTCACAGACCACTTTAACTTATAGCCTAAGTTAAGCTAGACTAAAACAAACCTTTCGGACTTGGAGGTCCTATTAGGTCGTACCTCATGATTGCTGACTCGGTGTGAGCCTACTTTAGGCCTCAGTAGCATAAAATTAAGAAAAAAAGGGGCACTATTATGGTTTTCTTTCTAAACCTTGCAACAACAATACAACCTACACCATTGCACGCAGTGGCGAACCTACATTTTTGGGACCCTGAAGCTTGAACTGTTATGGGGGCCCCTTCGCAACCAGCAACAATAGGGCAAATGCACAAGCGAGACGAGTGCAGCCTGAATTGAGAATTCAGATGTCTTTTTATGGTTCCGATTGGCTCTAGCCTAAGGGCTGAGCTATAGAACTATTAAGCCGTGCACCAACGAAGGATTCGAGGATCCAGCTGCCAAAATGTAGACTATGAATAGATTCTGGCGAGCTCAGCGAGCCCATACAGCTGGGGGTTCGGGCGCTGCAAGCCCCCGAGAAAATTTTGAAATTTGACCAATTACAGGGGCATTTTGAGGCCATATGAAATGGGTATTAGAGCATATTCTAAGGTCAATATTAAGTACTTCAACCCATTGGCTTATAATTCTATCACTAAAATAGCCTTATTTTAATAACAAACACTTAAAAAAACTCCATCGATTTTGTTGAAAAATTCACTCATTAAAAAAAAAGTTGCTTCAGGGCCCCTCCTGGATTAGGGGCCCTGAAGCTTAAGCTTCATTAGTTTCATAGTAGATCCGCCACTGATTGCACGATGCAACAATCCTGTTTCTAGAAATCCAAACTGGATTGCAAGAGAGCTCTCTATAAGGTCACGCCCTATCAGTGCCGCATTCAACAAACGAGTAGAAAGGACGCTGCCAGTGCCCAAACGCTAGCTTTAAATTAGTGAATTTTTCACAAACATTACAATTATGAGATGGATATACGAGTATATACACACCTTAACTTAATATATACAATCAATGTTGCATTAATTAGCTTAGTCATCATATCGCTTTGGGACAACAAT
Source organism: Bathynomus jamesi (assembly GCA_023014485.1). Taxonomy (NCBI): domain Eukaryota; kingdom Metazoa; phylum Arthropoda; class Malacostraca; order Isopoda; family Cirolanidae; genus Bathynomus; species Bathynomus jamesi. Next base: position 1,025,955 of record JAJOZX010000658.1, on the reverse strand, counting down.
GGCTCTTCCTCTTCTAGATTTTCTAACACTAAGTCAGGTGCTACCATACAATCAAGCCCTACTACAAATGGGATGTGATCAGATTCGAATACATTATAAAGTATTGACATGCTATTGATTAGGCTATACTATAACCATCATGGGAGGCTATACAGTGGTCTAGCTACGAGTGAGTCCCCTGGGCATTACTAACATATGTAAATGAGTCATTAGGAAGTAGCAATGTACTGGCAAGTTTGTAGTCACATGCTTCACAGTAATTGAAGAGGTTAGCAAAATCCTAACCAGGTTTATTGACATTGCTGTTAAAATCATCAACCACTATAACACATGAAGAGTCCAGCTCCTCTAGCAGTATATTTAGTTTACAGAGTCTATCTGAAAATACCTCCTCATTTTCAGTACACTCATAAGTAGGCTGACCATATTTTCTTGAGACAAAAACGGGACATTGGGATGGCAAAAAAGGGACGGGGGTTATGTAATATTCTGTATTCATGAAAAAGTAAGTACATAAACATATTGAGCTTACAATTATTCTTCAGTGACAGAACCCATACAAAAACCCATACAAAACGGTACTGTCCCGTTCAAAACGGTACGTATGGTCAGCCTACTCATAAGGCATATAAACACTGAATATATACACAGCATTTTATCATCAGTATTTAGTTTTATGGCTAGTAGTGAGGTAATTTATTGGCTACAACCCACCATACTTATAACTAATGGACTCTGTAAATCTATCCAACTGTGAGTGTCACATTATAGCTACACCTTCCTTCTTATTCTGTCTGCCCACAGTGATAAATTCACTATCATCATTGGGTGAGTTGGCTATTCTCCTATAGTTAGGTTTAATATTGTTTAAATTTGTGCACTCTTGTTTAGGAAGCCAAGTTTCCTGAAAGCAAGAAATGTCATGTTCAGATAAAAGTTTATTAATCTCACTGTCAGCATTGACTTTGAGGCCTCTACAGTTATAGCTACTGATACTGAGTCTGTGAAACTGGGCCATTATTTTTATACACACTATCACTGTTTTCACTGGGTGTCTCCCTGGGATTGCATAGTGGAGTCTGTTTCCCCATATTTTTGGACTGAGTTTTTCCTGAAGTTCATGTTATACCAACTGTAGTAGATTCCTTCAGGCCAGATTTCTGGCCCCATAAATACAGAGGAGTCCTCACATTCTGCCTTAATACAGAAAGAACTGTAGGTGTCAGGTCGTTTACTGGTTAATTTGGAGCAAGTAGTCCCAATTCTTGTCACTTCACGTAGGTATTCTTCTTGTTCTGAGGCAGACAGGTCAGGTGGGAAATGGGAGGCAAATACATGGGCCTGCCGAGATATTTTCACTGCTTTAATTGCTGTATTTATTGCTAGCTCTACCCGTGGTTCTCTTCTGGATGGAGGGGGTGGTCCCAGAGTCCTATTTCTTTTTCTGACGCAAACCCCTTTTACCAACTGTTGTCCACCCATCTCCTACATTCTGCTCACTAGGATGACTAGCTGCCAAGCAGGTTTGAATAATCCCTTGAGGCATGGCCACATTACTAATGGTCTCAGTATCATTGCCTTCTGTTGCAGTTAATTTGTTCTCAGTTTGCATTGGAGAGTCATCATATGTCAGACTATTCAGTTCAGGGCAGATACGTACTACTTGCTACCCACTGTTAGGATGATTGTTCTTGTTCGTACACGTTTTTATGTCATTGGACGTTTCTTTCAGAACTTGAGAGTAAAGTACCGTACCGTTTCCCCCCCTCCTGTAGTTTGGATATACAACTCTGCTGAGCTGTAAGAAAAGATGGTGTGATAATAGGAGCGGCAGGCCTCCTATCCTGAGGACATTATGCTGTGTACTGGTGATGGAGTCATTCCTATTAGGCTGGGCAGTTTGCGTGCGGCTCATCTCAGCTTCCAGGTCTGAGATCCTAGAGGTCAGTTTTTTGTGTTCCGAGGTTATGCTGCTACATATTTCTTTTAGCTCTTTCTCCATGCTGGGTATGCAGGCCACCTTTCAGTAGCTGCACCTCATACTGAAGTGATTCTGTTTAGCAACAAAGTCGAAACGTATGGGTGGCAAGTCCACTTGCAAATATGAATCTATCGTTAGTAGACTTTATCTCCAAAATCTTTTTAACGATGTCCTGAAGGTTGAGCACGGTTTTCTTCTCACCTTTGCGATGGATAAGCCTCTTGTCTGAGTTCCCATTGGTTGGATATAATGTAAATAATTTTGCTTCAGCAGTTTCTATCTCTTCAACACTATAATGTTTTTCACATAATGTGATTATCGTGTCACTGGGTAATGCGTCAATCTTCACATTAATGAAACACAAAATGTTGTTGATAACAACACTTAGCCCATCTGAAGATCCTTCCGCCATCGTTTAGTTCCGAAAGCATAGCCTATGGTGACTATGAAGCGGCTGTGCAAGTTTTCCATGTTGGCCCTAGCCAACGCTACAACAACTTTTATCGGTAAAAGAGGTGGCCATTAGGGCATATCATACTCTGGGTTCAGGGTTGAAATTTTGGAAAAACAAAGTGGTTAATATGTATTCCTATGTAAAACTTAATTCTAAGATGGGTTTATTATTTGCAACTTTTCCGAAAAATCTCATTTTCATGGTCAAAATCGCGATTTTCTGATTTGAAGGCTGTCTAACGCAGCCTCAGGGCACCCAAACCAAAGCGCGCAGCTGTTCTGCATATGATTTAGTCTAAAAGCTGCTTTCTGACCTCATCCTTGCTTCTTGCGTGTTTCAACACCTCTGGATGCTGAAAAAAATGTTTAGATTTCACGTAAAACTTAAGAATTTTAGTTTTTTTCAAAGAATAGGCGCGCTCACCAGCTCTACTCTGATCGAGTAGCGGGAGACTTGCCACCTCCACGTGTAGGTTTACACGCCTGTTCTTCCTGGATCCCTGAAAGCGTGGCCTCATAAGATCTTAGATTATGATCTTATGAGGACTTTCAGCTCTTATGAGTTAACGATGGCTTCAGCCTCTTCATCAGCCACTCGACCTGAAAAGCCCTTAAGTATGTCCTGCTTCGATCTGAACACTGGGAGCATTTCTCATGGTCTATCCTGGCTCTCACCCACCCATCTCTCTTCTCGTGACCGTACACAGCTTGGGAAGCAGTTGAGACTTCCTGTACAGCTCTCTCGCAGGACTGAGTATGAACAGAGAAAGCGTCCACTTTGAGTGGAGTTCTCGAGCTCAGTCAAGGTCATCTTGCAGGTGAAAATAGGCTCCTAAATATTCTCTGATTCCCAGTTGATGAGATCTTCAGGTGAGTGGCTTGCGGATTGACTTTGGGATTTTATGGGGCCTCACTGTCGTATCACAAAGTCTCTTCCTTCTCTGATCTTCTCTATCTGGCTCACAGCAAAAGCTCTCTGAGCTCATCTTACTGCACAGGAATGAAGCCAGGTTGTTCTCAGGATGTGCGTAGTAAGCTCATCTATCACTGCAGCAGAGATGATTTCCTGACCTCGGGGGTCTGGTTCCTCAGCAGCCTCAGGCTTGAAAAAACGTGTGCAGGACCAATTGAGGTGGTGCTTCACTTTGATGTAGTACATTTTGAAGTAGAAGTTAAGGCAGAACTTCACGAGGACCTCGAGCCTCCTCAACACCTCCCCTTCAGACCGTGCTTCCCTCATCCACAACAGCAAGATGGCCTGTGCAGTAGTGAGCCACCTGGATTGGTTCAGAGGTCCGTACTTGAGACCAGCCAACTGCGGACTGAGACTTCCAGACTTGATGGCTTTGATCAGAAGATAGCAGTTGTGCTGGTCTGTGGAGAGAGATTTGACCAGAGCTAGGCACCGCAAACTCAAAATCACTTCCGCAATCGCAAATCCGCAAACTCAACCCTTACCTTCCGCAACCGCAAATCCGCAAACTGCTTGCCATTTTTGGTGCCGCAAACGCAAATCCGCAAACGCAAACCATATTTCCAATTTTTACAGTGCTGGGCACTTCCGCAAACCGCAAATTCCGCAATCGCAATTTTAACTATAAAAAGTATCCAAAACATTAAAGAGGTATAAAAAGTTTTTATATCTTTTTAATGTTTAATGTTTTAGCTTTGTTTTTATTAAAAACAAGGCTAAATAATTTATTACAATAAATCACTATTGTAGAAGAAATAAAAATACTACATATATTGATATAAGCTTATTATATTGAACAAAAACACCTCCTGCAAGTAAATAGTAAATAAATTAAATAATAAATTTAATCATTTGAATTTCATAAATTTTGAGACTTAGACACGTTAGAGAAGACTGTACTGTAACTGTAGTAACTGTACACACATTACATTACACAAGTTAAATTAAGTTAACACTGTGACTGTACACAACTTGAACTCACTTTACAACTCAACCCCTCTAGCCTCTACAAGTGTACGGGCTTAGCGGGCTTGGCCAGTGGCCACGTGGGAAATTTGCGGAAAGATTTGCGTTTGCGGTCTTAGTTCCGCAACGCAAATTCACTGATTTGCGATGACTTTGCCGCAAACGCAAATCTGCAAACGAAAAACATACTTCCGCAATTGCGGAATTTGCGGTTTGCGGAAGTGTTTGCGGAAGTGCCCAGCTCTGGATTTGACTATCTCTACTGGCAGCTCTATGATATCTTCAGTTCCTTCTACTGGTTTGAAGAAGTTGAAGTTGACCTCAAGTTCATTCACTTTCTCAAGAAGTTTTCCAATAGGCCCACTGAAGCCTGACTGGGGAGTTACAGGGCCGTCCAGCTTGATGATTAAATGCCTCAGGAGGAGCTCGTTCACATGGAGCTGACAGAGCATCCAGTGGCACTTGCGACCCAGCATCTTCTCCAATAGGGCTATGGCGCCTCCAGACCACCCCGTGTTAGTGTTGGTAGAGTCTCCTCCAATTATTACAAGGCTCTCGTCAGCTCCGTGATCCAGAAGCCACTCATGCAGGCCCTGAGCGATCTTATGAGCAGGCTTTTCTCCTTCCTCAGGTTCCTCGGGAGTGAAATGGAAGAGGTACTTTCCTTGAGGCTCCCACGTGATAGTGTAATGCTCCTCGATCACTTTGCCAGGATGAAATCTCCCTGTCAATTCGTCATATTTCAACACCTTTGTGTTCCTATCCTGCTTGCCATCAAAGAATATCCCAGAGATCTTCTCCTCCTCTGACCTCTGCGTGAGAGCTTCAACTGATGAGGCCATCACTTCTTTCTTGGCCCTCCAGACTTTCATGCCATCTCTGGCCAAGTAAGCCTTGTCTTTGGAAAGATGACCGGCCTTGATGAGGTTGTTCAGGAAGCCAGTGGCAACTGCAGCTGCCGGAACATTTGCCACCCTGTACCTCAAAGCTGCTGAAGCTGTCCCTTGGATCTTCATGTAGTTTCGTGTAGCAGAAGTTGGAGTTTCGGCAGGTACTTCAGCGGGAACGTCCATAGGAGTTTCAGTGGCCTCAGCATTGCCAGAGGCTTCTTTTGCAGCTTCTTCCAAGTTTGGCTCTTCGTCCTTCTCAAGGGCTTTCATGAGAAGCTCCTCATTAGTAGCCTCCTCTTTCTTCTTCCTCTTCACAGCAGAAACTTCTTCAGCCTCCTTCCTCTTCGCTGCTTTGATCTGTCTCCTGCTGTCTTCGAAGTCTACAGAAGACATTTGGGTTCCTGAAGCTTCGGAAGTCTTCACTCTCTGGGAGTACAGCCACCGAAGGTCCAGTTTAGGAATCTTCACCTCCAAAGGACAGTTACAGTTCACATGGGCCTTGAGGGAGCATCCTGAGCATCCACTCCCCTCTGAGCCGCACAAGAAGATCTGATGCTTGCAAACGCAGACTTCACAGAGTTTATCCAAATCAGCCATCCTCTTCTCCTGGGTAGCAGACTTAACTCTCCCATTCACAACGTCTGTCATCTCCTTCCATTTCAACAAGATTTTATATGAGAGCGATTTTTCCGTGATTGTCACAGGCGGGGAGAACTTTACATTCGACTTCCTCCACTGAGTCATCACGAGTGAAGCCAGTTCGTCAGTCATCTCTCGGATAGGGTATTTAGACCTTTGGATGTCATGAATGAGGAACTTTTCCTCCTACAGACGAATCCCTCTCTGAAGAACGGCTCTTCAAGTCGGCACCTCGCTGGGAATGAACTCCTTTCCCGGGTCCACAACATCCGAGCGCTTTGAACCTGACATTTTCCTGGTTTTGGGGGCAGATTCGGTCATCACGTCTAGTCGGTGCTTATTCTCGCTCTTGTCCAATCTGTAACAAATTCATATCAGTATGTTTAATGTTCTTTCGCCATAAATATAGACAAGGAATACAATTTTTGGTTATAATCAGGGTTGCGAACCGGCATTTTTAATTACCAAATTAACCTAAATTTGGTAATGAATATTTATTTTGGTAATAGAAAACTGAATTTGGCATTGCAAATTTAATTTAAAATTCGTAACAATGGTGTAACATAAGTTTAACCCTTTGTCATTCAGTACCATTTAATTTTAGCGTAGGTTCATTTTTTACTTGAAATATGCATAGGAGGTGTATATATAAGCATTTTTAGCAATATTTTTTTTGTAAGAACATTTCTAAATGAAATAATTTGTGTCCATTAGTGAACAAAGGTCTAATAAGGTAATTAGTGGGTGGTAGTTAGTACTCTCTCTCTCTCTCTCTCTCTCTCTCTCTCTCTCTCTCCTCTCTCTCTATATATATATATATATATATATATATATATAAGTTATATATATATATAACAGTACATAAAAACAATCGTAATGAAAAATTCATTTCATGTATCTAATTGGACACACACGTTATCATAGACAGAAATTTACCCTATGAAAACTTTGTGTCCATTTCGAAACGAACTTTGAATAAAGCCTTTTCTTCACAGTTATTAAAAATATTACTTAAACGAAGTAAACAGGGAGCTTCCTTAATACTTCTAGAATGAAATTATAGTCAAAACAAATATAATAATGGTGATTAAACTTAGGAAAATTACAAAAAACACTTACCGAAAAAAATGGCGTCCACTCACTTCTACTTCACAATTATAACTGGCGTAATTGCTCAGAGCCATCTATTGAGAGAATGTTGAACTTCGCCTTCTGCGTCCAAATGGTTACAAAGATTCAAATGGAGTAGATTTTTTTTCTTATGTATGTATGTATTAAACATGTGTAAGAGTTAAGCAAAGTTAATGTGTCTAAATGGCAACAAATTACGACAAAGGGTTAAAAATATGAGGTTGTGTTCAATTGAATACTCGGTATTTCAACATAGAACAGAAAACCGCAATTTTGAACATGATAACGCGATTTTGGGGAAAAGTTGTAGAAAAAAAACCCTCTTAGAATTAAATTTTACATAAAAATACATATTAGCCAGAGCGAAATTCGGACTCGGAAAAGTATGATATGCCCTAGTGGCCATCAAAGGAAATTTATAAATGGTTTATACCCTTGACTAAAGAAGGGAAAAGCAGTCAAGATAGCTCTAAAAGCATATGGATGGACTCTCCTTACACACCATTAGACTGTGATTACAGATATACCCCGAACTTTGTCTTGAAAGATAACATTAACCCTGTGGTTGAAGAGGTACCTGATTTTCAGTGGTGATCCCTACATGTGTTCGAGTGTTTCGATCCAGAGTTCCAACTTCGTTGCGTTGTATTCTTATTAATACGAATTAGTCCAATGACATACGTTGTATTTGTATTAAAGACCGGTTAGGTCATTTAAAATTGGTGATAAGGTACAAGTTCTTGACTTTATAACCACTTGGACAAAATGGGCTACTAGAGTGATAACACAACAGTCAGAACCTTTATCTTGTGTTATAAAAGTGGAAAATCAACTGTCGAAACGTCATGTGGATCAAATAATCTTTAATGAGCCTCGAAATGAACCTCCAGATTCCACATAAAATGAGCAGAGCTGGGCACCGCAAACTCAAAATCACTTCCGCAATCGCAAATCCGCAAACTCAAACCTTACCTTCCGCAACCGCAAATCCGCAAACTGCTTGCCATTTTTGGTACCGCAAACGCAAATCCGCAAACGCAAACCATATTTCCAATTTTTACAGTGCTGGGCACTTCCGCAAACACTTCCGCAAACCGCAAATTCCGCAATTGCAATTTTAACTATAAAAAGTATCCAAAACATTAAAGAGGTATAAAAAGTTTTTATATCTTTTTAATGTTTAATGTTTTAGCCTTGTTTTTATTAAAAACAAGGCTAAATAATTTATTACAATAAATCACTATTGTAGAAGAAATAAAAATACTACATATATTGATATATTATATTAAACAAAAACACCTCCTGCAAGTAAATAGTAAATAAATTAAATAATAAATTTAATCATTTGAATTTCATAAATTTTGAGACTTAGACACGTTAGAGAAGACTGTACTGTAACTGTAGTAACTGTACACACATTACATTACACAAGTTAAATTAAGTTAACACTGTGACTGTACACAACTTGAACTCACTGTACAACTCAACCCCTCTAGCCTCTACAAGTGTACGCCTCTGGCTTTGTCAACAAGTTCAGTCGTCCTCCTCCAGTAACTGAGCCAAATCCAGTTTTAATAAGTCCATGTTCCCCTTCATGAACACGAGACGTTCGAAGTTGTCAGAGGTCAGGCTGGCCCTTTTGGGCAGCGTCACAGCACTAGCGGGCTTGGCCAGTGGCCACGTGGGAAATTTGCGGAAAGATTTGCGTTTGCGGTCTTAGTTCCGCAACGCAAATTCACTAATTTGCGATGACTTTGCCGCAAACGCAAATCCGCAAACGAAAAACATACTTCCGCAATTGCGGAATTTGCGGTTTGCGGAAGTGCCCAGCTCTGAAAATGAGTCATTCACTACTTGTGCTCACACTAAAAGCTGTGAAATTTCTATAAAATTCCTCGTTCACTTAGAAGTTTCTTTCAGTCTCCAAGACCCTTTTTGGAGTTTAAAGCTTCCGAAAAAGAATCTGGAATCTTAAATTCGAATATAACCCATCGAGAATATATATAAAAAAGCTACCTGTACATAACTCAAACCAAATTCCTAAACAACTCAAAAAATTAAATCTTTCAATAGGAATTTTTATTTTGGTTGGTTATTATTTGAATATGTACTATATACAGGGGTGTTAAAAGAATTAAAATATGTTACTTAAGTTCAAGTACAAGTACTTTATCAAAAAGTTACTCAAGTACAAATAAAAGCATTCATCCTGAAATTTACTTAAGTTAGAGTAAAAAGGTATCTACTGAATAAAGTACTCAAGTAACGAAAGCAAAAAGTACTCACCTACAGTTCTCGCAAACCATACCAGTACATTTATGTTGTGGGCCATGAGATCTTTAAACAAAACTCTGTATGTAAAAGATTTGCCAAACTACGTACATTACCAGTGATGTAAGATTTGTGACGCTTGTGACTTGGCAAGGCGCCAGCCTGCTGATGCACGTGATTGGCTGATTAAAATATCGAGGCCAACTTGCGTTTTGATTGGCTGGCGGCTGCCACAAATTTGAGTTTTAAGAATAGTAACGAAATGGATAAAATGAATTGTACTTGAGTAAACGTACAAGTAATTCTCCCCAAAATTACTTAAGTTAGAGTAAAAGTACTTGAAAATATAAATACTTTTTAAAACGTAGATACTAGAAAAAGTTACTTAAGTATGGTACTTAAGTAAAATTACTTCGTTACCTTTACACCCTTTGCACTCTACCTTATTCTTCAGTATATCCCAAAGAATTAATTTTTTGTACATTTTATAAGAATTGTAAGTATGTATAATCGTAAAAGAATTATATTTTTAATTGTTTCAGTACCTAACTTTAAATAAATCCTTCAATATTCAGAGTTATCACTTAAAATAACAACAATCATAATTGTATTCCAAGTTTAGCTACTCTTATCTTTTTTTTTAATTCGAACTGGCTGTCAGTTCTTAGCTATTCTCAAATAGTCAAAGAGGAGGAATAGTTGTTTATTCACACAAATTGGTGTAGTTATGCATTCGCCCACACTAGAATATTTAGCTATTGTCACAAATAGTTTTGTATAACTAAATTCTAATGTGCATAAATACTGAATAAGGAGAGTTTTGCATACTTCACTGTTATGCATTTATCCTATATAATATACACTATTGAGCTAAAATGTGTCTGTGTGTCTGTCCGCTTTCTTCAGAACCGTGCACAGACTAAACGGCACATCGGAAAATTCTCAACCATCACCAACTCATAGCCCATGAGCTGCCGATGTGCTCTGTCAAGTTTCCCGGTCCTAGGTCACTCCGCGGCCGAGCACAGCTATTTAATGTCTATTACAAGTGAATGTAAGTACTTCGGAAACGAAAATGACGAGAGCAAAAATACATGATAAACAGTTTGGTAGTCCCGATAATACGTAAGTACCAATATACATATACATATGTACAATATACATATACAGCTAGCTGTGACATATACTGCTACATATACTGTGACATATACTGCTACCTGCCCAGAGGGCGATAGCGAGCTACCGCTTGTTAATACTAGTTATTAATACTAGCAAAAATATTCGTCTTACGGGCGGGATATTCTTTATTCAAGTTAGAATTTAACATTTACAATTAGCTCACGAATCACTTAAATTTTAAATTCAGCTTCACAGATTTTACTTGAAGCTTACGAAGCAGTTAAATTTCAAATAAAACTGCCACATTTATTTTTAACCTATCATGACTTCCGATGCGTTGCTAAAAATTTTGATGGCTACATTCTTTTCTAAAATTATTCACCAGTTTGATATTCTTCATTCCACGAAAGTGTATAAAACTCTGTAAAAGCGTGTTGAGACTTGATTTATTTTAACAAAATTTTAGAAGTTAAAAATCTTTAAATTTGCTTCGTCTTTTTTAGCATTTGGGGGGGGGTTGATAAATTGGGATGAATATTTTGCGGGACACTTGTTATTTTATTTATTTTGATTGGGTTCAGAATCCCAGCTGAGCCTTGAACGGCCAAGCTCTGAGGGGCTACTTTAACTTATAGCTTAAGTTAAGATAGACTAAAACAAACTTACGGACTTGGAGGTCCTATTAGGTCCTACCTCAGGGTTGCTGACTCGATGTGGGCCTACTTTAAAATTAAGAAATAAAAAATAAAATTAAGAATAAAAACAAAAGGGGCACTATTTATGGTCTTCTTTCTAACCCTTGCAACAACACAACCTGCACCATTGCATGATACAACAATCTTGTATCTAAACAATCAAACTGAATTGCAAAAGAGCTTTCTATAAGACCACGCCCTGTAAGTGCCGCATTGGCTCTTCCTCTTCTAGATTTTCTAACAACACTCACTCTGAAAAAAAAAAAGTCGCTTAAAACACTCCAGGGATCCCATAGGGTGTTATCATCAAGTTTCATGAAAATCAGTTCAGCCGTTTGGATCTGAAAAGGAGACACACAGACGGATATGCGGTGAATTATGGTGTGATGATGATGATCTACAGATCTACAGAAGCTAAGGCTAACAAAGACCCTAAGATCCACTCTAAGGTTAGCCCGAGAGAAAGGAAAGAGTAGGGGGTTAAGTAAGGAGGAACACCTAACACCTAACACTCGTGGGTTAACATTCATTCAGAAAAAGAGAAAAAAGACTCACCATCATCATCCGCCGGCCACTGCCGACAAGTCAGAAAAATAGTCGGAGAAAATAGGAGAGGGGTGAAAGATGAAAAGAAGTAAAATAAGAACGCTTACAAACCATGCAACACGGTCTTAACTCACTGTCATACCATGCAAACTACAAACATGCAAGAAAAGAGAGTTACAGACATGCAAAGTAAGGAGATAAGGAAAAAAAAAAGTAGGTAAAGTTAAACAAAAAGTGGGTTAGTTTACGATACGAGCTACATCTACGTTCGTGTTAGTCTAATTTTTTTTTTTTATTGCTGGCATCACACGCTGGCATGTCACAAGCTGGCATTAATCGTCAACAGACTCATCCTCGACCACCACCACCAGAGCTCATGTTGCTAATTGTTTTTTTTATTTTAAACAACGTTAATATCTTTAAAATGTCTGTCAATACGGTCTTAAACATATTAACGCTGGTAGAGTTCACGACGGGCGCGGGAAGATTATTCCGTTTATCAATTACTTTAAACGTAAAGAAGTTTTTAGCGATATTAGTAATGAAACGTCTGCCACGCAATTTAAATCCGTTATTACGAGTATTACTATTATCGAAAGTGAACAATTTGTCAAAATTTACGTTATCGATGTTATTAACGATTTTGAAAACTTCAATAAGCCCCCCCCTTAATCTCCTAGTTTCGAGTGAATACAGGTCTAACTCTTTAATCCTATCTTCATAAGGCTTGTTGCGCAATGACGGAATTAGTTTCGTGGCACGACGTTGAACCCTTTCTAACCTATCAATATCCTCACGCAAGTACGGGCACCAAAACTGAACGGCATATTCTAAATTTCGCCTACCCAGTTGCTAACATTTATCGGGTCATACTAAATTACTAGACAAAAAAAAAACTTGAAATAACTAATTTCATGCAAAATTAATGATAGTGCTTTGCTGAGGATTTTCGGATTTTTGTTGTCTCTGCTACTTCATCAAAGTATCACGTATACCACTGGCCTAATATGTAACAGCTCTTACGCTTTCAGGTCTACACTCCTAGCTTGTCATAAAAAGGTTTGGTGGAAATGTTGGGGGCTCATTCTTCAAAATTTCCTAGCGTGCTTTTGATGCAGAACAAATTGTCGAGCCGTTGCAAAACACAGAACTACAGTACCTCGGTGCTCTTTAAAAAGACCTAGCAATATCACTCAAAATAAAATTCAAGTTATGCGCACTCCACAGCGTGCAAAAATAACCCTCGAGGTTTAACCTGAGAATGCCGAATTGGACACCTTGATGGTAGCCTTTCATGTTGACGCCATTATCGTAACCATGCGCAAGGCAGCTATATTAAGATGAAACCATAAAATTCTAGTTGACTTATCAGAGTGTTACCGTGTTCCTTGCCGCTGCTGTCATGGACTTCGACAAAGTCAATGAAGCACTCTGCAGATTTTACAGCAATCCGTCAACTTCAAGGAACCAAATGCTTACAGACAATTGTTTCTTATGACGTATATCCAGGATCACTGAGAAATATTTTGCCTGTTTAACACGATCCAGTATGGTATTCTTTACTTTTTTAGAAATCAACGAGACAGTCTTTTTGAATTCTCGGACCAAGATAGTGGTTTCTAGATTCTTGTGACAAAATTTCTAGGACAAAATGAAACCTGGCTACAAGCTCGAAATTTGCTGGAAATTTCCCATTGTCATGATTGTGCCATTGTATAGCCAGCGACCATTGCTCAGTGGGTAATACCTTTCCTCTATAAGCCATGTGAAGACACTGAGGTCATAGGTTGGATTATTAATGAACAAACAAATATATAAACCTGAAAATATAAATGCCTGGTAACACAGAAAATTGAATGAAACTTGTTTCATTGAATTTTCTGTGGCTGAAACTCTTGAGAAAGTTACTATATTTATCATAATGAAAGCATTAATATTAATTTTAATTCTTATGCATTGCCTGCCATAATAGTAATATCACGAAATTTGAAAAATTATGTCATATATTCATAATTCTATATTATATTGATAGATTAACTACATATCCGCATCCGCATCCGCGGATATTGAAATTAAAGATCCGCATCCGCAGATGTTGAAAAACTGACATCCGGTCCACCACTACTACATACTAATCTGGGCGCAGAGGACCGTCCCTCATCCAGCAACTACCCAGACCCAATATCGCTTAACTTCACTGATTGAAGGGAAGCGGTGTTACGACATTGGCCACAACGTACCCAACTACCGATGATGCTGGTAATAATAATCCGAGATTTAACATAATGAGTCGCATTAGTTCATCTGATCGCTATGTTAGTTTCAGGCATTTCTGACTGATTATATATTATACGCAGTATCGGATTACTTAGTAGGCACGTGCCTAGGGGCCCCCAAGTTTAGGGAGCTCCTGTGGTTGACTGTTACGTAGTCAATATTATTGAAAGCAAAAAAATAAATAAACAAAATGAATAAGTAAAAAGTTTTTTTGAGGTTCTAAAAAACCGTAATAATGTTAATATAGAAGATGATTTTGTCAAGATATGAAAATAAAAACCCACTCTAATTGACAGTTTATTTCTACAACAGTTTCGACGCCCACTGGCATCCTCCTCGGGTGGATACAGAAAAACGAATGAACCAAAACAAGAGGGAAAAACAGTCCAGGGACCGACCGTTAAGAAATTCGCACCTAGGTTAGATCCCATTCTCCCGACACCGGAAGGGCATTTTCATTAAGTACATTCGCGCAAATTTAAAACTATCTTCCTGTTCTAAGCATACAGATTCTATTTTTTTTTTTTTTTACATAATTATTACATTTATTATTAAATTTATTACATTTAATATTGCATAATTATTTATTACAGAAATTATAAATTTATTATTACATTGGTTATTACATTGTTGTTTATTATACAGAACTTATAAACCGAAAAACGAATGAAAAAGGAGATTAGGAAACAATCCAGAGACCATTGAGAAATTCGCACCTAGGTTAGATACCGTTCTCCCGACACCGGAAGGGCAGTTTATTACAGGGTCCGCTTATAAGTACATTCTCACAAATTAAAACTATCTTCTTGTTCTACACATACAGATTCTAATATTTTGACATAATTACTGCATTTATTATTGCATTTACATTTTTTAACATTATTATTACCTTTACCCTAATTATTAAATTTATAATATTACCTTTATTATTACATCTGTTGCATTTATATTTATTTCCACATTTATTACTTCCATTATTACATTTACTAAAAGCGAGTAAGGAAACAATCCAGAGACCTTTAAGAAATTCACACTTAGGTTCGAACACGTTCTCACGACTCCGTAAGGGATTTTTTGACCAAGAATCTCATTAAAGGGTCTCTTATAAGTACCTTCGCACAAAAGCCATAAGATTAATATACCACTCCGTCCCATTATTTCACACAGGGGTTCCTTTAGTTACAGGTTATCTAAATTTCTTGCAGATAAATTATCCCCATTAGTTGGTAAATTTTCAGGCTCGCACGTCACTAATTCCTGTGACTTTATTAACAAAGTTATGTCCTTAGATTTAAAACGGGGAAGAATGATCAGTTTTGACGTTGAGTCCTTGTTTACGAAAGTTCCCATTGATGATGTACTTAGTTTTTTAGATAGAAAATTGCCAACATGTAACGTAGAACTAGGCATGCCCACATCTGTATTTTTAGAACTGATAAAACTCTGTGTCACCAATAATGCCTTCTCCTTCGGTGAAGAATTTTATTTGCAACGTTTTGGTATGGGAATGGGGTCCCCTTTATCCCCAATACTGAGTACATTATACATGGAATATTATGAGTCGGAATTGTTGCAAACAGTATGTCCCAGGAATCTAATTTGGTTTCGTTATGGAGATGATATTTTCTCATTTTGGCCTGACCACTGGAACAACTTTGACACTTTCTTTCAGTCATTAAATAATCTTGTTCCCTCTATTAAATTTAAATATGAATGGGAGAACCACAAACAATTACCTTTTCTAGATGTTTTGGTCATTAACGAAAGCGGAAAGCCCAATTTCACGGTCTATAGAAAACCTACTCATTGTAATTCGTACATTCATTATTTTTCATATCATGATGAAGGGGTTGAAAGCTCATTTATTTCTTCCATGTTTCTAAGAGCACTCAGGATTTGTAGCCCACATTTGCTGGACCCGGAAAAATCAAAGATTTGGAACATTTTTAAGGAATTAAAATATCCCGAGTGGTTTATCAGAAAGGCGTATTTTAAAGCCAGAAAATCTTTTTATGCCCCTCGGGAACCTTCAGTTAACCAAAAAACAATATGTGAGTTTGCCTTACATTGCCGGCTTAGAAAGAGTAAAACCGTTGACGAAAGATTTTAAGTTTGCTTTGGCGTTCAAATATTCGTCTACCGTGAAAAGTAAATTGGTTAGGAATAACGTTGCAAAAGAGGAACAAGCCTGTGTCTACAGCATTCCCTGAAAAAGTTGTGATTTAGTATACGTGGGAGAAACTGGAAGAAATATTGAAACCCGTATTAAAGAACACAAATATTCCGTCAGAAGTTGTAATACTAATAATGCCATTTTTTATCACGCCAGCCAAAATAATCATGCTATAGATTGGGAATCAAGTAAGGTACTTTATAAATGTAATAATTATGTCAAAAGAAAAATAATAGAATCTGTGTGTATAGAAAAAGTAGATAATTTTAATTTGTGCGAAGGTACTTATAAGTTAGACCCTTTAATGAGATTCTTGGTCAAAAAGTCCCTTACGGAGTCGTGGGAACGTGTTCGAACCTAAGTGTGAATTTCTTAAAGGTCTCTGGATTGTTTCCTTACTCGATTTTAGTAAATGTAATAATGGAAGTAATAAATGTGGAAATAAATATAAATGCAACAGATGTAATAATAAAGGTAATATTATAAATTTAATAATTAGGGTAAAGGTAATAATAATAAATGTTAAAAAATGTAAATGCAATAATAAATGCAGTAATTATGTCAAAATATTAGAATCTGTATGTATAGAACAAGAAGATAGTTTTAATTTGTGGGAATGTACTTATAAACGGACCCTGTAATAAAATGCCCTTCAGGTGTCGGGAGAACGGTATCTAACCTAGGTGCGAATTTCTCAATGGTCTCTGGATTGATTCCTAATCGCCTTTTTCATTCGTTTTTCGGTTTATAAGTTCTGTATAATAAACAACAATGTAATAAGTCTAGAGTTAGGATTGATAGGCACTAAAAAATCAATAATAGGTAGGCAAAAAGGCACTAAAGAAGCCCTAAAAAAGTCGCTTAAATAGGCACTAAAAGCTAAAAAAGGCACTTAATAGGCATTTCTATTTTCCCACTTTTCTCTTATTATTGTTGACTTACAGTAAACCCATTTGCAGTTCTGATGAATATCAGGATTTTTATTGTAAAAAATAAACTAAACATCTCAAAAACCATCAAACATTTTATTTGAATCAAAGTAAAATCCAAACATTTAAACTATCTTCTTACAAAAACTCAACTAAACTATAAAATGAAATGGCAATTGATGATTAAAAATTTTTCAAGGTTCTGTGGCTTAAATTGACATCGCCTGTCACTCAATACATTTTTATATCGAGAAAACGACCTTCCGACATCGCAAGACGTAATTGGTGCGAACTTCAAAGATGCTAATTCGCTTGGCTCAAAGTCCAGAACCTCCTGACACTCTCCTTTGAACACTATTGAAACGTTCACGTTTGCCAACCAGGATTGCGTCGGAGAACATTTTCAAATTTTGCTACCACTTCTTTCCCTACGTTACCAGGAACCTGGCTCAGCTCCTTCCTTAAATTTTGAACTATTTCCACTGCTTCAACAAACGGCAGGCCTCTCTCCTCCAACTTGGTTATGGTCCCTGGCACCCGTCCGAAATTGGCCATGATGTAGGCCAGGTCTCTTCGAAGGATTAGACACGATAAGGCCTCCTTCGCTTCTCCTATCACGACTGCCTCATGCTCGTCTAAGTTTTCAACGACCTGCAACAAAAAACAGAATTAAGATGAAATGTGCTTTGCTGCTTTTGAAATGGCTGTAGAAGAATGTACTAATTAAACTGAATATGTTTCGTATCTTGGCAATTTCGCTGATATTTTCAGCATAATACATGGCAGCTTGAAGCCAGGAAACCCATCGAGTCAAAACTGGCTGAGGTGGCAAGGGTGTTTCTGGAAGAGCTGCCTTGAAAGCAGCAATTCGTGAAGGTGCCTTGAGAAAGACCTTCTTCACCGACGATACAAGTGCATTTACGTTCCGAAAATGTCCCCGGATGTTTTCTGCCACCCGATGGAGAGCATGAGCCAGGCAAGTCACATGCTGAAAAACATTACTGAAAAACAAACTTAATTACTGCGCCATGCATTAAAATAAATCAAATTAACAAAAACAAAAAGCTATTATTCTCTATTCATTATAAGAACCCAACTTAACTTAATAATTTCTTTAGATACCAATCTTTTTTTTTTCAGAAACTACAGAAAACGACAATTTTTAGGGTAACTAAATTATAAAATGCATTAGTCGAACGTCGAAGTTGGTTGTTCGATTAATTAAATTAATATTAAAATAATTTAAAACAATTTGTTTTTCACCACTCTTTACCAATTTATCTTTAGGATGCTATTAAATTTGAAAAAGCTCACATTATCACTCATTGTTGGAGCGTCAAATTCCCTCGCATGCATTTGTTTACATCGAGTGGGTTTGTTATTTTGGATAGAGAATAAAAAATGTTGCAACGTACCTCTTTGGAACAAGGTTGGCAGAAAATAACTCTACCATCCGTAGTGAAGTTTGAGTCCTTCTTGATCCACTGCCTGAACAGAACACTTTTGGCTGTCTTGTCCTTAGGCATTTTTCTCACTTATAAAAAAAGCTGTAAGCACAAACGTGAGATTTTATTTAGCAAAAGCACTTGAACAAAGACACCACGTTGCACGCACCAAACAAAATGATCGAGGCCGAACGCTTCACAATGACGTATTGTGATCTGATTGGCTGTATTTGGCTGACGTATTGTGATCTGATTGGCTGTGCTGGTTGCCTCAGGACTAGCCTCGGTTTTTCTACCCCCTGCCCTATTTAGGCCTACAAGTTTCAAAAAAATGCGAGTTATTTTGCTTTACTTAGTACAATAAAATTAAAAAAGGCATATATAAGCATGTATTTTAAAATTAGGCACTAACCATCAAAATAGGCGTTTATAGGCACTATAACATTTAATTATATACATCCCACAGTCCCGAAATGGATTTCTCTAAAAGAAGCCTATGAATCTATAAACGGGAATAAAAAAGGCAAAAAGGGCAAAATCCGGTCTCTAGACTAATAACCAATGTAATAATAAATTTATAATTTCTGTAATAAATAATTATGCAATATTAAATGTAATACATTTAATAATAAATGTAACAATTATGTAAAAAAATAAAAAATAAAATAATAGAATCTGTATGTTTAGAACAGGAAGATAGTTTTAAATTTGTGCGAATGTACTTAATGAAAATGCCCTTCCGGTGTCGAGAGAATGGGATCTAACCTAGGTGCGAATTTCTTAACGGTCGGTCCCTGGACTGTTTTTCCCTCTTGTTTTGGTTCATTCGTTTTTCTGTATCCACCCGAGGAGGATGCCAGTGGGCGTCGAAACTGTTGTGGAAATAAACTCTGTCTATTAGAGTGGGTTTTTATTTTCATATTTTGACCTTCACGTAGAAAAAAGTGAAGTTTTTTGCATTTATTTTGTCAAGAAAATAGATTTTTCTTTATTGATTAGAAACAATCTTTTTTTATTTCATTTAATGATTGTGAGCTTTTCTCAAATTCCTTTTCTTCAAAAATTATTTTATATTTGTTACGATTTCATTCAATTTAAAATCAATATAATTTTTGTATTTTCTGGATCCAGTTTTTCTTTTACAACTTTACGAGTCTTTGTTACGTTCTAAAACTAGAAATAAAGCGATATTAATGGCTTATTTTTATATTTCAATCTTAAAATATAAATAAAAATGCTAAAAACATAATATAATTATTTTTTCATTACATCAAGTGACTCGGATCATAAATGTTAAAAAACAAGTATAATTTTTTTTTCATTATGGTACATCAAGTGACTTGGATGATCCAAGCCATTTGATTGATAGAAGCCTGGACTTCACACACAAAATGTATGTTGTAAAATGTATGTTGTTAATAAAATAATAAGACAATAAGCCTGATTTTGGTATTATGCTTTTTATTATTCCTTCAGAAACGTGTTGTAATATTAAAAGAAAAAAACGTTTTTCAGTATAATACTATAGTTTTTTAATAACATTACAAACTACGAAGAAAGGCTCCCAAAGTCTTGATGCCTAGGGGCCCCAGAGGGTCTTAATCCGCCACTGATTATACGATTGTATACGTATTCTCACGAAATAGTATTGGATTTAAGGTGTAAAAATGTTTTGCTTTCTCTGAATGGTCATCTGATTGGACAATTCATAATCTTTAACTCGACATGATCTGAATACACGTTAATGAGATATACAGGCTCTGCCTTCGTAAGCGGAGATTTCTGTAAAAGTGACAAACATTTTCAAACATCATTTCGTTACTCTTCCATATATATATCAAGGCCATATTTATGAGGGGGGCGTTATGAAGATGAAATCCTACCCCCGAAATTTTAAAAATATTTCTACTCAGTCACGAATTCATAATTCATTGACGAGAACACAAATAGACACAATAACACACACACACGCACGCACACACACACACACACACACACACACACTATATATATACATATAACTTTTTTTTTACCAGTGAAGATCGAACCCACGACCTCAGGGTTGAGGTGTGGGCGCCCTAGCCCACTGTGTTATCCCACACACACACACACACACACACACACACACATATATATATATATATATATATATATATATAGAGAGAGAGAGAGAGAGAGAGAGAGAGAGAGAGAGAAGATTTTTTAGACTTTGTGCCTGTATATGATGTTACTGGTCGTGGTCTTGCCCAAATAAATAATTATGAACCAAATAAAGAAATTAAACCTTGATCCAGAAAAAATGGTTGGACAAGGATATGACGGAGCAGCTTCCATGAGTGGGCACTTGAACGGCGTTCGTGCCCATATCATATCACAGTATCCAAAGGCTCTCTATGTATACTGCGGAGCACATTTTCTAAATCTTGCTGTATTAAAGTTGTGCCACATACCCATGGTGCGCAACTGCTTGGGAACGATTGGGGCTGTTTGTATTTTTTCAGGTCCTCTCCTCAAAGAACACAGATCTTGAAAGAAAATATAACCAAAGACCTCCCTTCCTCCCTTCACAATATCTTCCTTCTTTTATGTGACACACACTGGATTGAAAGACATGATTCTGTCCTTCGTTTCAAGGAACTTTATGTACCAATCGTACATGCACTTAAAGTATTGGAAGAGTCTCATAACTCAGGAATTGCCCAACAGGCCCACAGACTATTAACCCTTTAAGCCCTGCGTTTTTTGTAGGGTTAAGTTATAAATCTGTGTATTTGAAACGTTAGCAATTTGTACCTTTCGTCCTTAAAGGGTTAAATGTCATTAATAGAGGACAGTTCGTTCTTTCCTTGCATACAGTTGGAAAGCTTTTATCTTACACCCTTTTCCTTTCCAAGTACATGCAAAAAGTTGACTGTGATTTCAGTGACTGCTGTTCACGCGTAGAAAATGTAATAAGTATATTAGACAAAATTCGAGAACACGTGGAGGAGGAGTTTAATGGTATATTCGACAGTGCCAAAAGTATGACTGAAAGTAAATGCAAAAAACTTCACTTTTTTCTACGTGAAGGTCAAAATATGATAAAAAAAAAAAACCACTCTAATAGACAGAGTTTATTTCCACAACAGTTTCGATGCCCACTGGCATCCTCTTCGGGTGGATACAGAAAAACGAATGAACCAAAAACAAGAGTGAAAACAATCCAGGGACCATTAAGAAATTCGCACCTAGGTTAGATCCCGTTCTCCCGACACTGGAAGGGCATTTTTATTAAAGGGACCCCCTTATAAGTACATTCGCACAACTTTAAAACTATCTTCTTGTTCTATACATACAGATTCTATTATTTTTTTTACATAATTATTATATTTATTATTAAATTTATTACATTTAATATTGCATTATTATTTATTACAAAAATTATAAATTTATTATTACATTAATTATTACACTGTTGTTTATTATACAGAAATTATAAACCGAAGAACGAATGAAGAAGGCGAGAAGGAAACAATCCAGAGACCATTAAGAAATTTGCACCTAGGCTAGATCCCGTTCCCCCGACACCAGAAGGGGGCCTAGGTGCGAATTTCTTAATGGTCTCTGGATTGTTTCCTTCTCGCCTTTTTCATTCGTTTTTCGGTTTACATTTCTGTATAATAAACAACAATGTAATATAATCAATGTAATAATAAATTTATAATTTTTGTAATAAATAATAATGCAATATTAAATGTAATAAATTTAATAATAAATGTAATAATTATGTAAAAAAATAAAAAAAAAATAATAGAATCTGTATGTTTAGAACAGGAAGATAGTTTTAAATTTGTGTGAATGTACTTATAAGCGGGTCCCTTTAATAAAAATGCCCTTCCACTGTCGGGAGAACGGGATCTAACCTAGGTGCGAACTTCTTAATGGTCCCTGGATTGTTTTCCCTCTTGTTTTTGGTTCATTCGTTTTTTTGTATCCACCCGAAGAGGATGCCAGTGGGCATCGAAACTGTTGTGGAAATAAACTCTGTCTATTAGAATGGGTTTTTATTATCATATGACTGAAAGTATTGGAGAATGTATAACGATGCCACGCATTGTGGGAAGGGAAGCACAAAGAGAAAATGTACTTTGTTTATCCTATTTCTTGACCATCTGAGACAAGAACTAAGGGCTCGTTTTACGTGCTCCAATGAAGTTATTGTTCTTCTACAAAAACTACTGCCAAAGTATTCACTAAGGGTCTCTGCTGAAAGCATCATGAAATGTCTTGGCTTGTATAACGATTTATTTCAGAACCTTTACGATTCTCTGTATGGAAAGAAAAATGGAGACACGTACATGAAAAAATCATTACCTTTAAATGCCATAGATACCTACCTAGAATGTAATGAAGATTTTTCCCAAAAATCAAAGTCCTGATTCTTATTCTTGTGACTTTACCGGTTACGACAGCAACAGTAGAGCGTTCTTTTTCAACCCTAAAGAGTCTGAAAACCCACTTGAGAAACTCAACTGGAGAGGAGAAATTAACCGGACTAACCCTTATGTCAGTCAACAGGGAACTAGACATTGACCCTCAAAAAGTTATAATTTTGTGGAATATCGCCCTAGACGGGAAAATTTTGTCCTATAATTTTGCTAGTAATTGAGGGTGACCGGTAATTTCACTCCGAAAAAGTGACTCCCAGTAATTTCGCTTCCAGGTAATTTCACTTCCTAGTAATTTTAAATTTAAGTAATTTAAATTTTACAAATATTAAGTTAGGTTCGGTTTCATTTTTAATGGTGATTATAGATCAATAAAACGAAAGTAAAGGTTGTAGCTTTGGGGCTTAAACCATTAAACCCTTATATGGAAACCAAAAAAATCTATCTATCTTCATAAATTAGCACAGAGAGTGAATTTACCAGGAGTAAATTGCGTGTGGGAGGTGAATTTACCGGGAGTAAATTTGCCGGAGCGAAAATACCGGGAGTCAATTTACCGGGAGTGAATTCGCCAAGAACCATAATTAAGCACTTCAACTTGGAAATAATTGTTATTTCCGTTCTATGTGTGTGATGAATGATGAGATTTAGTTCTTCATTTTTTAAGTGGATTTTATCTGTGGTTAATAATTATATGTACAGTAAATTGTTTTAATCAGGGCCGGATTAAGGGTTTCGTAGGCCAAGGCTGGACTGCGTGGACTTCAACAAATTTTTTCAATATATCGGTATCAGAAAAAGTATAATATAGATAATTTTAAGAGATTAAATACGATAGGCCTAAAAAAAATATATTTCACCAAGTAATATATATAGATATATATATATATATATATATATATATATAAATTGCACACAGTAAAGTAAATTGTAAAGCAAACAAACGTAAAGTAAATTGCACACAGTAAACCGAGCAAAAAGGCGGACATTGAAAACATCTAACGGTTTAACCTAAGTGACCTTATCTTTCTGGCTTTCTTTTGGGAGACCATCTTAATAATCTCTGAAAAACCCAAACTGCGAACCAAATCACTTTCAATCGAGATGAGTGCTAGTGCAGATAAGCGAGATTGTTCCAGGGTTGATCGATAACAATTCTTGACTCTGTAGAGTCGAAAATGATATCTCTCCTTCGGAATTAGTACCCAACAAGCATAAATAAATACGTAGAGCGATGTAGAGGTTTGGGAAAGTCCCGGTCATCATGTGTTGCAAAAGAAATTGTAGCACCTGCTCTGCACAGTCTACACAAATAAAGTAGAAAACAACTAAACAAACCCATCTACTTCAAGGTCAGATGACAACTGCCAGAAAATCTGCTAGTGTTGTTGGAAAAAAAATTATTTTTTTGTAGGCCACACTTTTTCGTAGGCCGAGGCTTTCAGTCTTTAAGTCTTCGGGTTAACCCGGCACTGTTCTGCGTTTGAAAATTCTTCCATTTTGTTTGTAATTTATTAGCTTCAATACGAAATTTTTAATTATTTTCTGTTATTAAAAACACTTTTATTTACCTTTCATGCCACAATATAAAGCACGTAAATTTTTATGACTTGGGAAAGGAATGTCTCGATCTGCTCTTTGGTCCTTTGAACCCCCACTAAACGTAATTCCTGGATACGGCCTTGATATATATATATATATATATATATATATATATATATATATATATAATATATATATATATGAGCTGATTCTGTCTTTCTATCCATTTATCTGTAGTAAAAGTAGCATTAAATAATTTCATACCGAAGATTTTGAAAAGAAATTATTAAAGCAGCGAAAGTTTAATATTTACTTTAAGTTCACGAGGAACTTAGATTTTAAATGCAGCTTCACAAATCTTGGCGCAATGGGTTCGGATGTGAAGCTTAAGGTTTTCATGGTTGCGTTCTTTTCTATAGTTTTATTGACCGAATGACTTTTCTCGATTTCACAAACGTGGCTGGAATTTTTTAGAAGCGTCTACAGACTATTTAAACTGGTGATGATTATTAGAATGACTGAAATTAGATGGAGCTGCAGTCCCCCCAATTACTGGAGCTGAAGATCCCAGCACCGCAGGTCTAGTTAAATAATAATGCTTATACAACATATGAAAAAGAAGACATTAGGCAGCTAGAAGGGATTCAGAGAAGCTTCACAGCCAAGATCAAGGGGTGCAAAGAACTAAATTGCTGGGAAAGGTTACGCGAACTAAACCTATATTCACTGGAAAGGAGAAGAGAGAGATACACCATTATTTACACTTGGAAAATAATGGAGAAACTAGTCCCTAATTTTACTCTGAACCCTGTAACTCCCCAAACAAAGGTGGAAAGTGGAAAAGGAAGACTGTGTCCTGTTCCCAAATTAAAGGCTAGATAGGGAACATCCTTAACCCTGAAAGAAAATAGTTTTGTAGTGAGAGGACCAAAACTGTTTAATCAACTGCCCAAAAACCTAAGGAACACGAGTGTGTGTTGCGGTGGACATCTTCAAAAGAAGATTAGACGCCTGGCTCAGAACAATCCCCGATGAGCCGGGCGTACCTGGCTATGTGAGGTGGAGAGTACAAGAAACCAACTCACTACTTCACCAGTCCAACTCGAGAGGAGGGGCGACAAGCTTGACCTCCGTGAAATGAGGAATCATCGCACGGAACATTTGAAAGGTTGAATGGTACAACATAAATGTTGACGTTATCATGAATCACCAGGTTGTGCTCTGCTTAATATTGTGCTATGGCGATCAGCTTTTCTAAGACTGTGCCAACGGTTAAGTTCTTTTGTAAGTAGCACCTTTAGCTAATCTTATATGAAGCACAGACCACTCTTACTGTCGAAATGTGTATTTGAATGTTTATGATTTTTTTTTTAAGTCTTCCTGTTAAGTGTTTTAGTTAGTGAGTTCTCTCGCTTTTCACCAGTTTGCGTTTTGCACCATGAGGAAACAATCTGCATGCGAAGCAAAAGTAATGCTATAAACATTACGCGAAGTAATATGTTTAGGCGTATAGAAGAGAAACGACGTCGTATTTGTCACCGTCAGTTTCCAGAGAAGTTGGAAAATCGTATGGGACGCTTCATGTGAACCTCTGCGAACGATAGTTTCTGTCTTTTTGACTGAAGGTTCTCTGTCCAGAGACCAGAATCTTTACAGAACTGGGAGAAACCCTCAAACACGGCTACTGATTCTTTCTGATGTTGCCGGAAAAGAAAACATAACAGTGACAGTGCCTGGGCATTTACCAAAATTTCAAATACGATTATTTGAAACAAGTGACACGGACTCAGCCCAATTAAACTTGTGTAGAAATCTATCCACTTTGCAATGCAAAGAAAATGCGATGACTATCATCATAGTTTTTAATAGCGTTCATATCCTGTTGCATTTTCTTTATAGTGGTGTGAGAGGGAGTTTGAAGCACCTTCGTCAATGAACTGTTTATATATAATTATATATATATATATATATATTATATATATATATATATATATCCGGTCTAGACAGTTCAATGACGAAGTTGCTTCAACTATATATATATATATATATATATATATATATATATATATATATATAGTATAAATAATAATGCTTATGCAACATATGAAAATGAAGACATTAGACATTTAACACCGAGAAATTTCAGCTCCTGAGATATGGTGGAAAAGAAGAACTTAAACAGACTGCATATTATGCTCCAGATAGACAGGAAATTCAGAGAAGCACGAAAGCGATCGATCTCGGGATAATAATGACAGATGATGCGAAATTCGAAACACAAAATCAGATAGCGATAAATAAAGCAAAAAGAGTCGCCGGACAGGTACATGAACGTTCAAGAGAAGGACAGGACAGTAATGATTCCCCTGCTAAAAACACTGATTATACCAAAACTTGAATACTGCTCAGTTTTGACGTCCCCATATAAAAATGAAGAAACTAATAAACTAGAAGAAACGCAGACACATTTTACAGCCAAGATTGATGGCTGCAAAGAACTCAACTACTGGGAAAGACTACGTAAACTAAATTTGTACCCCATGGAAAGAAGAAGAGAGAGGTACACCATAATCTACATATGGAAAATGATCGAAAAACTGATACCAAACCTCAAAACTAAATCCAATTACCATTCAAACAACACTGGAAAATAGGAAAGGCAGAATGTGTAGTGTTCCCAAATTAAAGGCCGACAAGGGACCTCCTCAACTCTGAAGGAAAATAGCCTGGTTGTCAGGGGGCCAAGATTTTTTAACCAGCTTCCAACCAGTCTTTGCGTTTCTTCTAGTTTATTAATTTCTTCCTTTTTATATGGGGACGTCAAAACTGAGCAGTATTCAAGTTTTGGTATCATCAGTGTTCTCAGCAGGGGAATCATTACTGTCTTGTCCCTCCTTTTGAACGTTCTTAGTACCTGTCCCGCGACTCTTTTTGCTTTGTTTATTGCTATCTGATTTTGTGTCTCGAATTTAGCATCATCGGTCATTATTACCACCCCAAGTCGACCGCATGGTGCTTCTCTGAATTTCTTGTCTATCTGGAGCATAATATGCAGTCTGTTTAATTTCCTCATTTCTACCATATCTCAAGAGCTAAAATTTATTGGTGTTAAATGTCATATTGTTGTCTCCTGACCATTTGTATATATTGTTTGTGTCCCTCTGCAAGGCCTCTACTTCATTTGCCTCGCTGATTTTTCTGCTGATCTTTGTATTGTCCGCAAATGATGTTACTATACTGTTGCTGTTAACTCTACTGTCTATGTCTGTTAACATGATAATGAACAGGAGTGGGGCCAGCACTGTACCTTGTGGCACTGAGCTGCGTACTTCTGATTCTGATGATGATACACCTTGAATTTTGACGACCTGTAGTCGTTCTCTGAGGAAGTTATAGATCCATTTTCCCACTTTGCCTGTTATTTCCATATGTTTCATTTTATGTGCTATTATACCATGATCGCACTTGTGAAAGCTTTAGCAAAATCTTGTATATGACATCATAGTTTTCATTGCCTTCAAGTCCATCTAGGATATTGTTATAATGCTCGATAAGTTGTGATAAGCATGATCTTCCCGATCGGAATCCATGCTGATTTTCGTTGAATCTTTCCAGTCTCCCCAAGAAGTCATAGATTTTCTCTCTGACTATTCTTTCAAATATTTTCGTGAGGTGGAACGTCAATGACACTGGTCTATAGTTCCTTGCTTGAGATATATCCCCACCTTTATATATTGAGACAATGTTTGTTCTTTTCAAGATGCTCAGTATTTCCCCAGTGTCTAGGGATCTTCTCCATATCCAGTATAAGGGTGTGGCTATTTCATTTTTACAGTTTTTAATTAATAGTGCGTTCCATTTGTCCGGACCTGCAATTGAATGTGATTTCATTTGTCCTATAGCTCTCGCTACATCTTCTGGGATAAAATCAAAGTCTGTTATACATTCTCCTTGCAATTTCTCTTCGAAGAATGCATCTATGTCAGGTATCGCTTTGTCACTTTTTGGGGTACTGAAGACCGATTCATACTGGGTTCTCAATGTTTCAGATATTTCTTTTAGATCGTCTGTTAGTTCATTATTCCCTTTCATTAAGGGCCCGATAGTAGCGCACATTTTTTTTTCCTTTTCGCATAGCTATAGAAGTATTTTGGATTTTCCTTTATTGCTTTTTCCGCCTTTTCCTCTTCCCTGTCTGCTGTCTGTATGGCCCTTTATCAGAGTTTGTATTTCCCTATCGATACTCTCCAGTTTTTCTTGTATTACCTTCCTGGCATTGTTGTCTCCGCAATTTGCTAACTTCGTCGCTACTCTCTTTCTTTTGCGGAATATTCTTTTTTGCCTCTCTAGCCAGTTCCTCTTTCCTTTTGGCTGTGCTTTCGGAGCATATTTTTCCAAAATTCTCAACATCTTTTCTTTCAAGGTTGTTAGCATTTCCTCAGTTGTCTTATTCTCTAAAGCTGTTCTCTACTCTATTTGGGCCATGTGTGATCTGATTTCTTCCCAATTTGTGGTCTTGGAGTTTAGGTTAAAACCCCAAATTTTCTTCTTCCTTCCGTATGTGTATTGTTTTTTTAAAGTTATCGCCATATTTGTTGATAACTCGATTATATTGTGGTCTGAGATAATAGTTGGGGTTATTTTTATATCGGCAATGAAGTTCATGTTATTTGTGAATACCAGATCTCAGCAGTTATTTTTCCTGGTATTTTCTGTTATCTCCTGTGTCAGCATAAACTCGTTTGTGAGAGCCATCAGCATTTTTGCTTGCTCCTGGTCTTCTCTTGTGTCCCCCTTATCTTGTTGTATAAATATATTTCTACCCACTTTTTTGTATTTTATAAATGGAAAATTAAAATCGCCGCAGAGTATTATACTAGGGGATGGAGAGTTTAGGGACTTTATTAAGGTTCTGATATCATCAATGGCATCTGAAGATTTTTCATTTGGGAGTTTGGAGGTCTATAAATGACTATTAGTACCACGTTTAATTTCTCTATTTTCACTGCAAGGGTTTCCACGAAGCTGTTAGATTTACTTATTACCGTCTCTGTCATATGCCTCTCATGTATATAAATAGCACAGACACCTTTACATCTCGTTGTTCTATTCGCTCTTAGGAAGTTGTTGTAATTATATATATATAATTTAGGGTGACAATAAAAATCGAAAGTTGGAGTTTTTTATTGGCCATTTGTTCAATGCTGCTACTACATGAGAAAACAATGTACTGTAAATATTAGGTCATTCAGATAATATTTAAGGGTGTCTCAAGTGAGGTAAATAATTCTCCTTATAACAAAAATTAATTATTCATTACCTAGTAAAAATAAATAAAAAAAAATTTTAATTAATGTAAATAAACGTTAGTTTTAGTTCATAAGGTTTAAGTGCAGGCGTACTCCAATCGTAATAAGTAAATAATATATTTACTAAATATATTCCAGGGTCTTTCATTCAATTGTAGACCACCCATTAATTCTTGCTTTTCCTCAAGCCATACCCCTTTTTCAATGTACCAGGCTGGGACTTCCTATGATCCTCAACAACCTGAAAGAGATGTTGGCGCTGTTCTTCATTCTTCGTAATCTTTGTATTGAAGGCCTGGATCAAGGCAATTCCCCTCTCTGCTATGTCATTGACGACTTTTAGTCCTTCAACTATAGTCAAACCAGTCTTGAAATCTTCGTCGTCCGGCCAGGTCTCTGGTTCCTTGGACAAGAAACCATCATTAATTTTTAGAAGTTCAAAGAGAAGCTTTGATCCTTTCGAGGCAAAGTCCGAGATTTGTTGAAATGGAAGAAACAGCAGGTATTGGGGCTCGCTTTGGAGGATCTTCAGCAGCTTCTTTTTCGAGGATTGATCGAGCAATATTCTTTTTCGTCGTTGCATTGATACCTTTATCAAAGAGTGCGAGACCAATCAAGTACTCGCTGAGGTACCATAAGTGACGACCGAGGACACTAAGGCAGGATGCTGAGATCTTTTCATCGTGGTACTTTGCTAGGTCTTGAAGAAGCTTCAAATCGTTCGCGGGAGCAGATGAAGGACTGCTGGCCGTGAACCACGCGCTGACATATAACTCCAGGGCAAAAAATACAAATCGTTTTAAGCCAGACATTTCACGAGTTGTAAGTCTGAACTGATGGGAAAGCAGCAGGATTTTTAATGGATAAAATACTTTTGCCATCCAACGTGCTCGGTGAAGTGCTTCAGGTCGCCGAAACCTAAAGTTAGGTAAATTACCTCCAAGGATTGTAATCGACAACTCCAAGAATTCACGGTAATCATCCCCCGGCTGATGTTTTGTCAGATATAGATTCCAGCAAGCGATCAGTTCTTCTCGATTCTCATTCAGACTCGATGGAAGGTCTGACAGGGTCTTGTACTTATCTTGGCAAATTGTATTCCACGTCTCTTTGAAGCGGGAGAATAGGAGGATATCTGGACCAGATGATGGTCCCATGCATTCCATGTACGCCTTCTCAACGACAAGTTCTAGGATGTGATGGCGACATGCAAGGTATAAGAGTCGGCGGCCGAGTTTCTGCTCCAAAATTACGCATGCCCCAGACAAGTAACCAGTATTTGAAGCTGTAGTGTCGAAGCTCATAGCTGATACCTTTTCTGACACATTCCATTCTTTGAGCGCAGCATGTACCACCGAGGCGATGACCTCACCCGTTCCTGATGTCAGCTTAGGTACACCCAAGAGCTTCTCGGTATCAACTCCGGTTACGAAAATGGCTAGTCGGTCACACCGACCACCTTCATCGTCTGGTAGAATTTTTCCGTCCCAGTGAACAGTGAGCACTTCGTTGGTTTTTACGATTTTTTTTATTCTCCTGCGGGCCCCCAGACACCCTGGCCCCGGGGCACTGGCCCCCCCTGACCCCCCTCTCGACGGCCCTGTATATATATTTATATACTCGTATATATATTATCATAGGAAATCAAATTCAGTTCCAAATTTATATAATTTAAACATCAAACTATGCCAACAATTAATGAAACTTTTCTAGAACAATTTCCAATAATAATAATATAATCAATGTATCAAAATAAAAAATATTACCTTAGATATCTTAAAAGAATCGGGAGAGAACTTCTAAGCGTTGTTTTCAGTCAGGCAGTCGTATGCAAAATGAACTTGAAGCACCAAAAGCTGATCATCCAAAGATTGATACACATCATATTATTTAACGATTATTATGAAAATTTTAATTTAATGAAATAAATTAATCGATTTGCATAATCTATAGTATGAAATAAAGGAAACAATTCTATTAAATTATATAATACACTTGCATTCGCGAAACATTTTTGAAGCATTGTGCGCGACAGTTTCATTCATGTGACTCGAGGCACCCCTAAATGCTTTCCGAATTCCATGAGATTTCGTCTACGGTGTTTCCTCATAGGGTGGCAGCATTGGACAAATGGCCGGCAAATTTTTTTGAATTTCAAATTTTATCCCTATAAGAAGTTGTCACCCTAATATATATATATATATATATATATAATATATATATATATATATATATATATATATTATATAATATATATATATATATATATATATATATAATTATATATATAACCTATTTAACTTACGTTACACTGTATTATTTTAATAGCTTTCAAATTCAAAATCAAATTGAACACGTTTCCAGTCAGTCAGCGAGGTTAAGCGACATTGGGTCTGGTAGAACAATGCTTCGCAACTGGTCACACTGGTGTGCCGTGACAAAGTTCCTAATGTGCCGCGGTACTTTTGTAATTAGAGGAAAATAAGCTACATTACTGTATTTTACTAATTTCAAGCTACTTTTGTCTAAGCTACACAGCGACTTAGCAAAATTCGTTTCGGTGTGCCACGAGGGTTGAGCTAACTAGATGTACCATTAAATAAAAAAAGGTTGAGAAACAATGGTGGCAGAAGTTGGATGAGAGGGCGTTCTCTGCGTCTAAATTGTGTAACGACTCGTGAAGCTGTAGGTCCCCTCCGTCATAAGACCTTAGATGTTGTTAAGAAGATTAAACAAACCTATCAACCAACTTTATACCGTTTCATTGCTCGTAAATTTTAGTTTTAATTTAATCCATAATCTGTTATATTACAAATTCTATTTTTAAAAGTGTGGGGACCCAAGCACCGCGAGGCTCAGGGAAAGCTACTCCGTTTGCCCCGCCTGAAGGCCAGTGCTGGTTAGAAGTCCTTATCATAAAGCTTTGTTATAGAGCAGGGGTCACCAATTTCTCTGAGGTCCGATTAAGTGTTTCTGTCATTCTATCAAGGTCCCTTGTTACAGAGTATAGAACAGAGGTGTTCAAGATCTCGTCCTGTCTTGACAAACTAGACCTACAGGGACAATAGATAAAGTTTATATACAAGTATAATATTCTGTATGGACGTTCCCTTAAATACTGCAGAGGCCACACTTTTTTTCCTAAAAAAAACGAAATAATTAATCAATATATAAAAAATGAAAAGCTTGACCTTCGTCAGAATGAACAAGTTAGGCAAGAGCAAAAGCAGGGTTATATATAATTCGACCAAATTCAATCTTTATACGTGAAAATAAATATTACAATGTTACAATGATCTTTTTTTAACATAACGTATTTATTTATTTTTTTGTGTAGTTTGAACCTTAAGCTTTAGGCTTTACTGGGCTCTCAAATTAATTATAAGTTAAAAGTATTTCATATTTAGGTAGTTACAATTTAGTAGTATGACTATTATGATTAAACATTATATATAACGAACTTCGTTGTTGTGATTATGTAATATGTTGTACCCATCAAATTTAACATGCCAGATCTTTTGTGAAATAGATGTAGAAATTTTAGTTTAAGATTCTTTGTGTAACATCTTTAAAAAGCAAAGGGGTTTTGTATTCATGAACGAATGAATAAGTGTTTTTCCAATTTCTTCGCGTTTGTTTCTATTTTAATTCAGTTCTCATCAGAGGGATATTGAAATCGGTTAATGGCGCATGAAAAGTAAAATCTGTAATTTGAACACCGACTAAGTAAAAGATACCGACACCTTGTAATCCAAGTCAGGGTGTGTAATCCGAGAGAGCACTTGTTGTTTGACAAGTCCTGGATAGATTTATCGTAGAGTCAAAGGGCAGTTAATTACGAGTCTGGGTCGATAGGAGCCTTGTAAGCTTTCACTTTTGTTACATTTGAGATCTTGAGAGGAAAACCCTTAGGGGAATTAAAATTTTTGTTTTAAATTTTAAAATTTTAAATCTTGAATTTAAATTTTTAAAAATTTAATTTGAAATTTCGTTGAGATAGGCGGAGCCTCGATTTTAACAAAGTTGAGACTAGAGCCAAGGAGGAGCAGTAATTTTGTACGAATGACGTCATGAAACGAATGGTTTTGATAGGTCCTTTAGACCCCAAAGGGCGGAGTTTTGGTAATACTGAGGGGAATTTTGAGAGTCAAAATCAGTTGGTAGAAGTTCCTCCTTGAAGTTAACTGTGGCTAAACAAACCCCTGTAGACTTGTGGGTAAGAAAAATTCAAAACGAACGTATAAATTGTCACTAAAAAATTCATGTCATTAACTACGCGGAAATCTGTGCAAATGCTAAAGGTTATTGTTAACGAACCTAAACCGATAATTTTGATTGTATCTTAATAATGTTAACCAACGGACCAAGAGTTTTGTGAACTTTCTCTTAATTTAATTTGGCTCCAAGTAAAGGCTAGACGGGGCACGTCTAAGCCCCTAGTTCCTGAATCCGTCAATTTGGGTTCAGAAGAAAGTCTCGTTAGTCGATATACGGTAGCATTGAAAATTGTGAGCGGCCGTAAATCTACGGTCCGCACACACGGCACAATTGAGAGCCATTTGTCATCTGTATGTCGTAAGTAAATTGATTCTTTGAATATCTGGGTCGAATTGCGACCACTTCATTTCTTGTTATTCATTTTTGTTGCACTAAAATATAAAACCCCTCGATATATAAACTATTAAAGTACATAACTGTGACCTTTGTCTTTGACGTTAAGATTATTGTATTGTCGGAAAATTTATAGATGTAATTCAGAATAAAACTATTAAATGCATGTACTGTGTCGAGTAACATTTAATAAAATTTATAAGAGGGCGTGCGTGTGTTTTAAATACCTTGTGATAGACCCCTCTTGTTAGCTGGGGAAAATTAACGTTCAAAGTAGGCTTGTGGAAAGCCGAAGGAACCTAGCCTATCAATTTAAAGGGCCATCCGTCTTGGGTAGGCCGAATAATCCTGGACGAAAATAAGAGATAAAATCACCGGGTACGCCCAACTTAAAGGGTGCCCGTGAAGTGAATTAAAGTCAGAGAATGGGGTTCAATACCATAAATAAATATACGGATTGGGCGCGTACGTCATATGGTGTCAGAAGTGGGATTCTATTTCAAGGTATTTATCGCAAGAGTGTAACTTTTTGTTAAAATAAATTTGCGTAACAATAAAGCAAACGAGTGTAAAAATAATTGTAACAGCAATTATATGAAGTAACTGTAACAGTGATTTATGAAATAATTGTAACACAATTATATGAAGTAACTGTAACAGTGATTTTATGAAATAATTGTAACAGCAATTATATGAATAATTGCAACAATAATTCGGTACAATAATTGAGAACAGTAAGAAGGGTCGTTAACAGTGATTACAGTTTTAAAGGTTTTGAAATAAAAACAAATAACTTTCGCAATGTCGGTAAAGAGCGTAGAAATAACGAATGAGGAAAGCGTAAGTGACATGAGTGATCCGAACCAACGAACTTAAACGAAATAAGTACGAAAGTTTGGAAAATTTAAAGAAGAAAAGGTTTTACAAAATTATCGGTTAGTAAAGGAATGCAAGGAATTAGGGGAAGAAATAAATCGAAGAAGGTCGAAACTGGAAGACCTTGTAATGATTATTCCGCGATGGGAGTATTTGGACAACCGAAGTCGGGGGTTCGTCCCCGAAGAATCTCTCTAGTTCCTCCCGTTACAGAAGAACTTTCGAGGCAAGAAAGGATTGGGTGGAGACCAGAGAACCCAGAAGACATCCCAAAGAATCCTTGCAGAAGTGCACACACCACAAGAGACGAGAAACACCGCACCGACGAAGACCGGCAGCAGAATATAAAAACCGTCGTACAGGTATTAAAGAGTACTAGCTTACCTTTGCAACGTGAACAGGCAGTAAGGGGTCCTGAGCAAACGACTTTTGGACACACATTGGAAGGAAGTTCGCCGAAGTTTATGGGCGAACGGGCACAAGAGAACCCAGGAACCAGCCCAAACGCCGTCAGGAAGGAACAAGGTGAGACAGTCAACCCAATTGCCACAGGAACATTAAGTGCAGGTAATGCCTTGGTTCAGGCTAATCCCACAAGGAGACATATTAAAGTGGGCATACCTAAGGACGCGTTGAAGACCGTTATGCCGGAGTATGCTTGTAATTGCATCAAAGGAACATCCTTTCGGGACTATTGGATGGAATCAACCCAGTTTTCGGTAAACAACCCAAGCTTAGGACTGAGAGATGAAGAGGTCCTAAGAGAAGAAACGCCACATGACAGAAGCCGAAGACTGCAGAAACTGCAAAATCCTCCCACATCCTGGGACTACAACTCACAACATTCAGAAGAAAGAACAGCCACAAAGGAGGACAACATCAAGGATGTGGAGGTGAACGACGGAGACAAGTCCAGCAAGAGAGGAGAGCCCAGAAGGAAGAACTGTGACACTGGTCACAGGAGGAATAACACAACTCAAGAATGTGACTACAACCCCATGAGAAACCAGAAGAGAAAACAAACCAAGTCAAATGAAGACAGAGACTCCAAAGAGGAAACAATGGAAGAAAGTGGCCGGAGCCAGTGCAAGATTTGTCAGCAAATGCGAAATTGGGAAGAGGCGTGCCCTCGAGCAAACCTTCGACAGGATTGGAAGGAGAAGCCTCCCGAATAGCTTCAGAGGAAGTAGCGGCGAGTCCGTCGGCTAGGACTGATCACCCTACCAGTACTCGTCGCTCAACAAGCTTCCACCGCGCTGAGCGATGGTGGAGCTTCCGTCACATTGACATAAGCTATGCACAAGAACATCGGGAGCCTTCATTGGACAGTGGCCAACTTCTCTCAGTTGCACCGGCCCCCGCCCATTCATGTAAGAGGAGTAGAAGTAAGTTTGACTATGGGAAGGGGGGTTGAAGAATTCTTTTGTGTCTGTATAATTCCAGAGGCTCAGCAAGACTTGACTATAGGCGTATTGTTTCGGAGGATATGAAGACGAAACAAAGGTACGAAGCCCAGGTAGACCACCGGAAGAGGACAGTCACTGAATGAAACAGTAACCATCCAAGTAAAGAGGAGTAGACAGTAAAGTGCGAGGGTGACTCTGGTAGAGGCAATCCCGCACGAAAACTAAAGGTGGCCGCCGTGATTCTGACGAGGGAAGTCAGAGACCCGGGGACGTAGTTCCCTGGACGTCTATTCTCCGCTGCACGGGATGTGCAGTGAAGCTCGGGGAAACTTAAAAAATGTTACCGAGCAGGATCCCACAGAGGAAGATGAGGTTACTGATGATCAATCAGGATGACGAAGAATACCTTGGCGAAAAAAGAGACGTCGTGGGCATAGTGACGGAGGCAGAGCTAATTGGGAGGGTAGTCGACGCTCACCCCAAATTGGAACGAATGTCACGGTGAAAGGAAGTCAAGCATCGAAGAAGGACTTCGAAGAACGAGTGACACGCCTCAAGTCCATGTCCTTGGTTGGAAATCCTTTTCCGACAAAGAAAGGAAAATCGTCGAAGAGTGGCTAAGGGATTATTCAGATGTCTTCTTACTGGGTGGCGAGCCATTGGGTTATAATAACCTGATGCCAATGAAGTTGGAAACCCAGGACCATCCTCCCATCTTTAGGCGACCCTACAGGGTACCTATTACACACGAGGAGGAGGTAAAGGACAAATAGCAGAAATGCTGGATCAAGGAGTGATACAGCATAGCCGTTCCCCTGGTCGTTTCCATTGGTAATCGTGGAAAAATGGGGATATGGTTCCCCTGGACGTCTATTCTCCGCTGCATGGGATATGCGGTGAGGCTCGAGGATACTTGGAGAAGTTGTCGAGCAGAATCCCAAAGGGAAGTTAAAGGAAAAGGGAATAGACGAAGAAGAAAATTTGGGGTATGGTTTCCCCTGGACGTCTACTCTACGCTGCAATGAATGTGCAGTGAGGCTCAGCGTGGTTTGCAAGTATCACAGAGCGGAAATCTCAACGGGAAGTTAACACTTTCCGAGGAGGCGGTAAAGTTACTCTTGAGAAATAAAAAGTGACGACTAAAGAGTATTACCGTGAAAATAAGATGACATCGGCATGGTGGTTGAGGCAACGAGAACGGGGAGGTTCGTCGGAACAGCCGTTTGATTCCTCGCCCGAAACGAAAAAAAATGGAACAAGTGTCACGGTGAGAAAGAGTCAAATTTCCACAAGTGACTAAGAAGAGATTGAAAACACCTCAAGACGCATGTTCACCGATGTCCGTCGCTCTCAAAGGGAAGAAGACCGACGAGGGAAAGAAAAGATTAACTACTACCGTCACGGTAGAGTACCAGGACCACGTGATCACTAGGAACGAAGAGTGACCACAGGAGTCCAAAGGGGAAGCGATTGAAGAAAAGAAGCGTAGGGCCCTGAGGCTTTGTGTAGACTATAGACCTTGGGACGTCAATGGCAGCAAGGACAAATATTAAGTACCCATCATTGAGGAAACCTTGGCCAAGTTGCACGGGACTCATTACTTCTCGAGCAGGGATTTACGCTCGGGAT
Source organism: Bathynomus jamesi (assembly GCA_023014485.1). NCBI lineage: Eukaryota > Metazoa > Arthropoda > Malacostraca > Isopoda > Cirolanidae > Bathynomus > Bathynomus jamesi. Next base: position 987,667 of record JAJOZX010000658.1, on the reverse strand, counting down.
ATTGGCAGTTGGCCATTCACGACGATAGCATCTCGAAAACTGCCTTCCCCACGGGAAGCGGTCATTTCGAGTTCAGGGTGGTCCCGTTTGGATTGTCCAATAGTCCACCAGTGTTCCAAAGAGTAATGAATTTTATTTTTGCCGAAGCAACTGGACAAGGAAGTACAGATTTACTTAGATGACCTCATTGTCCTTGGAAGGTCTTTAGAAGGACATGACGAGAGGGTACGACGAGCCTTGGATAGCCTACGCACCGCCAACTTAAAGGTAAAGTTGGAAAAATGTCAGTTATTACAGTCCCAGGTGGGGTAATTAGGCCATGTGGTCACCAGGAACGGGGTGAAGCCACAACAATCCAAAGAAGAGGCCATCAAAAACTCCCAGAGGCCAACCAACAAAAGGAATTGAAGCAATGTTATATTTGGGCAGAGAGTCATCGTCCGTTCGGACCATAAGCCGTTGAAGTGGCTTCTGAGGGAAGGACACCGAGAGCCCAAATGGAAGACTAGAGCGTTCGGTTATGACATTGCAAGACTGCGACGTTCTCATCGAGTACGTGAAAGGCAAACTCAACAGAGTGGCCGATTGGTTGTCCCGCCCGCCTGGAGTGACGAAGGAGTTTGTGAACGCAATATCCGAACAAAGCGATCATTGATCGCAAGGTAATCGGCAAACAACAGTAGAAGGACGTTGAAATAGCGGCAATTCGAGCAGCCATCGAAGAAGGAAAGGCTTTCAGCTGGTCCGTAACCAAGCCCATCCAGCCGTCGAGAGTCAAACTAGTGAGGAACTGCTGGTTTACATCGATGCGAACGGAAGAGAGGTCATCGTAGTTCCTAAAAAGTTGAGAGAGCAGCTCATTTGGAAAGCCCACACTGACGTCGGGAGCATTCATCCGGGAGCTGCCGGGACTACAGAAATCCTACGGGACCTTTATTTTGGCCAGGTATGGTTCAACAGGTACGGCAGGTAGTCCAAGCGTGCGACACGTGCGCGCGGAACAAATGGACGCGGAAAGTGACTGTGGAAACAATGCCTTGTGTGCGAGGCCACAGTCCTTGGGAACTTCTGCACGTGGACTTAGTTGGTCCCCTTCCTCCGACCGTGGAAGGCAGCCATTATATCCTCACGTGTGTGGATAGTTTCAGCAAATTCACCATACTGGCAGCAATAAAGGACAAGACGGCCCGGGAGGTGGCGGACAAGTGCCATCGTTTGATACGGTGCAAACTGGGTGCCCCTTCAGCAGTAGTATCCGACCAAGGCAAGGAGTTCTGGAACTCTACCTTGCAGGAGCTCTTCAGGGTTTGGGAAGTACGACACCAACGGACCGCCGCATACCAGCCCCAAAGCAACGGGAAGGTCGAACGTCTGAATAAAGAGTTATGCATCAAACTCCGCATACTTTGTGAAGAAACTGGACGAAGACCGTGGAATTGTCCTTGAACATCCGAGTGCATCGAGCCACGGGGTATTCTCCATTCTTCTTGATGTACGGGCGACCCCCAACGTACCTTCAAAGCTATTTCGCATGCCACAGGAGGCATGCGTGAGCCCGTACAACCCAGAGGAATACGCCGAAGACCGAAAGAGGAGTCTGAGAAATCTACCGCCGAGTGGAAGAGTTCATGCGGAGATACGAGAAGGCTAACGGAATCAAGGAATTGAAGCCGTTCAAAGAGAAGGCGCCCCATGGCTTGGTGTACATTGATTACCCGCGACCGGGCAGAGGCAAGTTGGAGCCCCGGTACGAGGGTCCCTACATCATCATCGAACAGAAGACTCCAGTCACTTATCTCCTGCGTCACATGATCACTGGACATCAGATAGTGATCCATCGAGACCGCATCCGCCGCAGCATCGATGCCCATGGGACGTTGAGCGACAAGGCGGGGCGGACGACGCAGGGGATGAGATGGGGGAAGGGCCACCGCCCCTCCTCTCGGGAGCTTCGCCCTCGACACCGGAGAAACATCAACAGGGGAAGTGAACCGGAAGGCGCCTCCCGCCCCCTGGCAGGACCGAGCGGCGGAACGAGGACCGCCGGGCGCTTCCGAACTACTTCCTCACGGAGAGCTTCGCCCAGGACAGGGAGAAACATCGACTAGGGGAGGTGAACCGGAGGGCGCTTCTTGCCCGCAGGCAGGACCGAGTGGCGGAAGGGGATCCGCCGGGCGCCTCCGAGCTACTTCCTCCCCGAGAGCTTCGCCCAGGGAACGGAGGAACATCGACCCGTGGAGGTGAACCGGAGTGCACCTCCTGCCCCCTGGCAGGACCGAGTGGCGAGCAGGAGCCGCCAGGTGCTTCCGAACTACCTCCTCGCGGGGACCTTATGGGAATAGGGTCCCCCGGAGAAAGCAGACAGGCTGCTTTCACAGGCCACCGTTTGAGCGTCCGTATGCTCTTAGGCCCCGACCTCGGGTACACTACGAAGAACTCGAGGATGACTAAAATTACATGTGTCAGTGTTAGTGTCCCAATAAAGGGGACAAGTAAGTGAAAATTTTTATGGAAAATTTAGGAGTAAATTTGTGGGTAAAATTGTGAGTAAAGTGATGATATCCAACCCTATTTAAGAAAGTTTGCATCGGAGTGCAAAATTAAAGGAGGGGAGGGATGTTGTACCCATCAAATTTAACATGCCCAGATCTTTTGTAAAATAGATGTAGAAATTTTAGTTTAAGATTTCTTTGTGTAACATCTTTAAAAGCAAAGGGGTTTTGTATTCATGAACGAATGAATAAGTGTTTTTCCAATTTCTTCGCGTTTGTTCTATTTTAATTCAGTTTCTCATCAGAGGGATATTGAAATCGAGTTAATTGCGCATGAAAAGTAAAATCTGTAATTTGAACACCGACTAAAGTAAAAGATACCGACACCTTGTCTATAATCCAAGTCAGGGTGTGTAATCCGAGAGAGCACTTGTTTGACAAGTCTTGGATAGATTTATCGTAGAGTCAAAGGGCAGTTAATTTACGAGTCTGGGTCCATTAGGAGCCTTGTAAGCTTTCACTTTTGTTTACATTTGAGATCTTGAGAGGAACCCTTCAAGCGAAATTTAAAATTTTTGTTTTAAATTTAAATTTTAAATTTGAATTTAAATTTTAAATTTAATTTAAATTTCGTTGAGATAGGCGGAGCCTCGATTTTAACAAAGTTGAGACTAGAGCCAATGGAAGCAGTAATTTTGTACGAATGACGTCATGTAATGAAATTGGTTTTGATAGGTCCTTTAGACCCCAAAGGGCGGAGTTTTTGGTAATACTGAGGGGAATTTTGAGAGTCAAAATCAGTTGGTAGAAGTTCCTCCTTGAAGTTAACTGTGGCTAAACAAACCCCCTGTAGACTTGTGGTGTAAGAAAATTAAAACCGAAAGTATAAATTGTCACTAAATTCATGTCATTAACTACGCGGAAATCTGTGCAAATGCTAAAGGTTATTGTTAACGACCTAAACCGATAAATTCGATTGTATCTTAATTAATGTTAACCAACGGACCAAGAGTTTTGTGAACTTTCTCTTAATTTAATTTGGCTCCAAGTAAATGCTTAGACGGGGTACGTCTAAGCCCCTAGTTCCTGAATCCGTCAATTTGGGTTCAGAAGAAAGTCCCGTTAGTCGATATACGGTAGCGTTGAAAATTGTGAGCGGCCGTAAATCTACGGTCCGCACACGGCACAATTGAGCCATTTGTCATCTGTATGTCGTAAGTAAATTGATTCTTTGAATATCTGGGTCGAATTGCGACCACTTCATTTCTTGTTATTCATTTTTGTTGCACTAAAATATAAAACCCCTCGATATATAAACTATTAAAGTCACATAACTGTGACCTTTGTCTTTGACGTTAAGATTATTGTATTGTCGGAAAATTTATAGATGTAATTCAGAATAAATTATTAAATGCATGTACTGTGTCGAGTAACATTTAATAAAATTTATAAGAGGGCGGGTTGTTTTAAATACCTTGTGATAGACCCCTCTTGTTAGCTGGGGAAAATTAACGTTCAAAGTAGGCTTGTGGAAAGCCGAAGGAACCTAGCCTATCAATTTAAAGGGCCATCCGTCTTGGGTAGGCCGAATAATCCTGGACGAAAATAAGAGATAAAATCACCGGGTACGCCCAACTTAAAGGGTGCCCGTGAAGTGAATTACAGTCAGAGAATGGGCGTTCAATACCATAAATAAATATACGGATTGGGCGCGTACGTCAAATATATAAATAGGATTAATTATGATTACGTATAAGAGAACGCAAAGTGTATAGTTATGTAGGACATTTTTTTTAGAACACACAAACGAACTTTTTGTTAACATGAGAAATGAATTGTGGTCGTATGCATTAAATCTTGGTCAATGTGATAGTTATGAAACCTTTGGTACTTAAGAATTAATTATAAATACCAAAACTGGACAAGTAATGCATTAGTACCTTAAATGCATCAGTACGATTTTAGTATTCGTTTATGTGAATCGATTTCAGCTTGTTTTTGAACGCAATTACGCAATTCCATAATGTCGAGCCTACAAAAATTGTTGATTTTTTAGATGAAAACAATTTAAAGTGATGAATAACGAGCTTCTTTCTATTCTTTTGCCTGGTATGAGTGAATCTCTGAATGAGTTATACAATTTTTGTTTATTCAATGAATGTTAATAATTTTATTCATACATTTATAAAAAAAAAAAAAATGTACCAGTTTCGTTATATTTTTAATTTTTAATCATTTTAACTTTTTAAAGAATGCTTTTCCGTGATCAAGAAACTCTGCATCAGATAATAGCCTTATTTTGCTCTCTTTTCAACGACAAAGATACTATCTGATGCGTTATCAGCAGTATTTCCCCATGCAAGATTGCAGTATATCACTTAAGGACGAACAAAAGTATGATACAGAGTTAATAAAAACTATATATATATATATATATATATATATAATATATATGATCTTTCCCCCCGCAAGGGGGTTCTAAGCTCGTGCTCTTGAGTGCTCTTTGTGCTCGTTTGTACGTGCTTGTTCCTGGATGTTTCACGTGCGCCCTCCCGGCCCTAGCACCCAAGGATGATGGGGCTCGACCCTGCAGTCCTTGTCATCCTTGGTCTTTTTCCATTTCGACTGTCCCCTCTACCCTTTCTTTTCCTCTGTCTTTCCTCTCACTTTTTCTTTGTTTTTCCGGCCGAGATATGCCCTTTTAAATAGAGGCGAATCGGTTCTTCCCGAACTTTAAAAAAAAAAAAAAAAAAAAATATGATCTTTCCATTGCAAATTCTTGTCTAGTATAACGCTTAAATATTTCGTTACATTACCATGGGCGTAGCCAGACATTCAAAAACTATACGCAAGGGGCCGTGAAAATCGAACATACGTGAAACGTCACAAAAATTTTAATCTATGTATAAAGAAACAAACAAACAAATAAATAATAAAGTAAATAAATGAATAAATACACAAGTGAATAAAACAGAATACTTGATTTAATTTGAAATTTTAACGATAATTCTGAAATAATTATTAAAACATGACTCAAAATACAGATTTAGGTATTGCGTAGTTATTAGTTATATAAGAAGCAATATGCAATAATTAGTATCAATATAAAGATCAAAGTTAATTGCAATATTTCGTGTAACTGTGAATTGATATACGATAAGTCAGCTCTCACGTATTACTACTATCAATGTTGTAATAAGAACTAGTGACAACGCACCAACCGTTATTGTGAGAATGTTTTGCTAATGTTCGTGTAAAATGATAGAATCGAGACGTAGTGATTCTCAATACATTAATATCGCGGTCGCTGCAGTGTCCCATTCGGTCAATGTAAAATCACGCGCGACTCGAGTCGTGAGTCGTGAGTCGCAAGACGATCTTGTGTGCGGCCGGCCTAAGTTGACTCAATTGTTTACTGCTGGTTTTACCATAATTACATTGCGTATACTGAAAATGGTTCCGTAATTGCATGATAGTCGTTGTAGCTGCGTATAATGTTAGATTTTTTTTTACTAAATTTGTAATTAATGATTATGAACTATTTTGAATTTTAGTAGGAGGGACCTCGCGCGCAGCTCTGCTTTGGGCCCCGCAAACCCTTATAAAGCCAGTTCTGTTTTTGCTGAACATGGAAATTCCCAACATGCAGTTTTAGAAAATAATTCGCCTAAAAACTTAAATAAAAAAACCATAAATTACTAATGGGCACACATAAAAAATAGACTAAAATCGCCCAAAGAAAACCGTGTAATAAAATTTATTTTTCTCGGCGAACTTTTTTCCGAATATGTACAACAGATGCTGAAGTTAAACCGTTCGAAATATTTTGTACTCCACTGTATTCTCTTTATCTACACTGAAACTGCAAGTTGTACAGGGTGTACCAAAAGTCAGGATACATAGAAACGATGCTTTTTCAATATATATATATATTTTTTTTGGGGGGGGGGGGGGCCATCCTGTATAATATGCGAAACTGTTTGTGGGTTACAATAATATGTTCAGAACAGTGAGGCAGAAATTACTTTTAAAAAGTAATTAATAATTACAGTTAGGTACCGCCTTTAAAATCTATACTATAATAAGAGAGCTGTCCGTCTGTCTGTCCGTCTGTCTGTCCGTCTGTCCGTCACACTTTCAGAAATTGTGAGAAAAAAATTCAGAAATTGTAAAAAAAATTCAGAAATTGTATTACGGGCGGCAATGTGAAGCTCAAGATTTTCATGACTGTGTTCTTTTCTGTAGTTTAGCAATGGGGGAAGGGTGGGGGTGGGGGTAATCGGGGATGGGTGGGGTAATGGGGAGGGGGTTAGCCCCCAAGTTGTATGAATGGGGGTGAGGAAGTTTTGGAGATACCAGATTCAGAAATGTTGACACAATGTGAAGCTCAAAATTTTCACGGCTGGGTTCTTTTTTTGTAGTTTAGCCTGTCTAACCGTCAGCGAAGCGGCGGGAACTGTACTAGTTAATTATGAAATTAGAACAGTATTAATTTTGCTTCTCTCGTAATTCAATTACGATTACTTTCATCAAGTAAATTAAAATTACTTTCCAAATACTTAATTAAAATCTTAAAATTAAAAGTAAAATTATTTGGGGCAAATAAAGGCATAAGCCATTACATCAACGATCAGTATGAGCAAACTTATCTATTTACTCCTAGTAATTAGTTACATCCAATTAATAAACTATAGTGAATTACATTTTACTCTATGATCAGTCTGTAAATGACTTAAAAGGTGTTCCCTCTTTTTAATGTAAGATTATGAATGATGACGTACTGTACACAAATATAATGACATAATATGATGAAGTACTGTACACAAATATGATGACATAATTTGATGAAGTACTGTACACAAATATGATGACATAATTTGATGAAGTACCGTACACAAATATAATGACATAATATTAGAATGCAATTTCAAAAAATTTAAGTATTTAATTATAAATTACAAGTACCCCAAAATCGTAATTAAATTACTAATACAATTACTACATTTTGGATGCAAATGAAAGGTAATTAATTCCTCAAAAAGTAATTAGTGATAGTTTAATTACTCGAAATTAATTAATTCATATCTCTGAATTACAACATGTAGACGTACGATGAATGGTCCACTTTCTGAAAAGGAGTTTGTCGGTATTCCAAATAGTGTCTCTCGCTATCATAATAATTTATATATTTATTTCGTCACTAAAACTGCAGAGGGGTCCCAACGAGTGATGAGACCTTGGGGGATGGTAAAGGAAGGAACAGTAAAAGGAACAAAGAAGAATATTAATATTAAAAGTAACATTTTCACTATAATATAATTATAACTTTAATATTAATCTAAATAACAACAACAAATATATATATATATATATATATATATATATAATATTCAAGAGAAATCCAATGACAAGGAGGAATGTAAATGCCATGAAAAGTCTTCTTTAATGCAACGTTTCGAGCAATATGCTCATCTTCAGGCTAAATAATAATAATATGAAATTAAAATCAATAACAATTAAAACAAGACAAAACAGTTTCTATAAAACCAATTCTTAAAAACAAAATTTAAAAAGACTAAAAGAAGGTTAAATTCAAAGTTATTAAAATTTACATAAAATTACAAGAAATTTAAAAAAGCTATTTTTAAATTACATATAGTAAATTTGAAATTAATACAATGGAATAACACTACTAACCCTTCATTGCTGGTTCCGAGGCACAAGTAATTTTAAAACAAAACACATGGAACATACTATGGGTTGGGTGGTTGGAGAGTTATAAATTGGGAAGGGGGAATTATAAAAATTTAAAGGGACAGCTGAGGAATCAACATTTAGAGAAGGGGTCAATGTTTTTATATAAAGAGATTCCAAAATTCTAAGTGAGTTGGAACAAGAGTTATACCCGAGAATTTTAAAATTATCTAAAGTGACATCAGTTTTACATTTAATACTATGTTCCCGGATACTAGAGGCTTTTTTTATTTAAAATTTACCTGTTCGGCAACTTATTCCCATATGCGAATAAAATCTAGCCCTGAGAGAGCGCACGGTGCTGCCAATATAAGTACCAAGGAGACACCTTGGGCAAGTAAAAAATATACAACACCGCTACGCAACGAATCAGGAGTTCGATCCTTCGCTGAGAAAAAGCTACCTAAAGACGTTTTATATAATAAATATAATGTGAAAATCAGTATGATAAAAATATTTTTTTAACAACTTCGTAAATTTAAGTTTAAATTCTTTATTCATGGGACCCATTTCTTGGTACCTGAAATGGGTTCCATGAATAAAGAATTTTAAACTTAAATTTACGAAGTTGTTAAAAAAAATTTTTTATCATACTGATTTTCACATTATATTTATTAATAAAAACGTCTTTAGGTAGCTTTTTCTCAGCGAAGGATCGAACTCCTGATTCGTTGCGTAGCGGTGTTGTATATTTATTTACTTGCCCAAGGTGTCTCCTTGGTACTTATATTGGCAGCACCGTGCGCTCTCTCAGGGCTAGATTTTATTCGCATATGGGAATAAGTTGCCGAACAGGTAAAATTTTAAATAAAAAAGAAGCCTCTAGTATCCGGGAACATAGTATTAAATGTAAAACTGATGTCACTTTAGATAATTTTAAAATTCTCGGGTATAACTCTTGTTCCAACTCACTTAGAATTTTGGAATCTCTTTATATAAAAACATTGACCCCTTCTCTAAATGTTGATTCCTCAGCTGTCCCTTTAAATTTTTTATAATTCCCCCTTCCCAATTTATAACTCTCCAACCACCCAACCCATAGTATGTTCCATGTGTTTTGTTTTAAAATTACTTGTGCCTCGGAACCAGCAATGAAGGGTTAGTAGTGTTATCCATTGTATTAATTTCAAATTTACTATATGTAATTTAAAAATAGCTTTTTAAATTTCTTGTAATTTTATGTAAATTTTAATAACTTTGAATTTAACCTTCTTTTAGTCTTTTTAAATTTTGTTTTTAAGAATTGGTTTTATAGAAACTGTTTTGTCTTGTTTAATTGTTTATTGATTTTAATTTCATATTATTTTTAGCCTGAAGATGAGCATATTGCTCGAAACGTTGCATTAAAGAAGACTTTTCATGGCATTTACATTCCTCCTTGTCATTGGATTTCTCTTGAATATTAAAGTGAAGCTTTTTTAGAAGCAACCCGCATGAAATATATATATATATATATATATATATATATATATATATATATATTAGGTATAGTGTTTAGCATCGCTGACTATGAATCCACCGGCCCCAGGTTCGTTTCCCGGCGAACGCAAGCGGCGTGCAGTTTACCCAGCTGTTCATCCTTCCAGAAAAAATAGATTGGTAACGCTAAATGGTTAACCTGGGTGGCCTAGTGGTTAAGACGCTGGGCTGCTGCTAATCGGGAGGTCGTGAAATCGAGGCCGAGCGAGGACTTTGTAATTTGTGATCACCCGTGGTGGGTCGTGGTTCGGATTCCATGTTAAGACGTAGGTCCAAGGTGGAACTTAACCCTCGTGAGAATGAACAATTCGGGTTGAAGCCAAATAAACTAAGGTTAGAATGCCCGCTGAGCCTCGCGCAGTAAAAGCCTCCCGAAACACAACCTTGGGGGAACTGGAAAGTGCGAGTGTGTTATTAAAACCTTCCCTGGTTCTCCCTTAATGTGTACACTGAATTCGATGCAAATTACCCTAGCCGTTTTGGCATACCCTAGCGACCTAGCCGTTTACGGGTCCCCCTTCCAGTCTCCGCTCATGAGGGGGACTAGGAGCGGTAGGAGCTTCCTTTAGTTCTTGTGTCTCGCAGTGGCCAGTCTTACGTGAAGTAACTACATACGTTTTCTATGGAATTATCTCAGGATGGTGTTCAAACCAGCGTCTTACAACTCTATTAGTATGAAAGGGGCTTTTGTCCGCAACGTAATATACATTTTCAGGCTCTGCAATCGCCATAGCTCTAACGGTGGAGAGTATAACCTCCTTTAACTTCTCGTTATATTGGTCACACTCATGAACCATTCATGTATTCCAGTTAGTTTCCCGATTCCTAAACCCAAGAAACCAACATTTATTCGTCATTTTCGTCGAGACCCCGACTCATTTTGTTCTGCATACCTGATTTCCATTATTTCTCTAGCAATAAAGTTAGCGATGGCCATCGGTTCAAGTCTTTTTATCCTCAAATATTAGTTTTCTCCGAGACTCGTATTCTTTAGGCAAATACGCTTACGCAAATCAAGACGTTTATTCTTGCGTTGTTTCTCCAATTTTGTCTTCTCAGCTGGCACATAATGACTGATGTTCGCTTATTTTAGCCTTCTTGGAACGGTGATTGCATGACATTGCAAATTCAGAAAATGCTTTATAACAACTGATGTAATTATAGGACATTCAATTGTTTGTTGAACGATGCCCTGGTCTTCTACAGGAGTGGTACAGCGAGGACATCCAGATCTGTACCAAATTTCTAAACTTCCTTCCCCTTTCTGTTCTGCAGTCCATTTTGCATTTGTATCCCTGCGCAATCCTAGGCGATTAACAACGTCTGATTTTGAGCATCCTTCCTCGTAAAGAGCCACCATCGCGCCTTCCATTACTTGAGCAGTCGCGTGGTTAGTTGGTTGTTCCTTTTAACACCCTTCGTCGAGTTGAGGGCATTGAAACGGACGATAACGGCACCAACCTCGAAAAATAAACCCCCTTTGAAAGAAAAAATGGGTCGAACTAAATACATTACGTGCAGCGGACTCGTCACTGCACACCCTCGACATCTCTCAAACTGGCTTAGGACAAACCTTTACTGGAATTAGTTTCATGCTAAATACGCTGTCTATGCATAGTTCTAAAATTTTAAATTATATATTGTTAAACTAAATACAAATAAATATGACGTCATAAAGCGTTGAACACCATATATATATATATATATATATATATATATATATATATATATAATTATATACTGTACATGTTTAATTCATGAAGATTTAGGAAATACCTCGACTAGTTTTTTTCAATATTCCTTTAAAAATCGACTTACCCTTTCCTTCATATCCCTCCTTTTCCATCCCCCAAACTCCTCCCTAACTTGTTCGTACCCTTGCAATCGTATTGAATAAATAAGTAACTTATATAATAAGTATCGTAGTTGGAATGCTGACAAAGTCCTAGTCACGATTCTATATAACGAATGTAATACTCGTCGCACTGATGTTTATTGCTAAAAATGCGCTAAATTGTAATAAATTGTGCCATAGTATAGCACACACCCTTTTATAAGGATTTATTCCCAGATTTGGTGAACTTGTTTACACACAGAGTGTCATAGTGTCATATATATATATATATATATATGTGTGTGTGTGTGTGTGTGTGTGTGTGTGTATATATAAATAAGGTGGAGTAACAAGCTTGCCCTTCATCAGAGAAAACAATTCGGGCGGAAGCAAAACTAAGGTTAACGAAGGTTATACATACACACACACACACTTTTGGTTAGCTTCCGCCCGAATTGTTCATTCTGACGAAGATCAAGCTTTTCACTCCACCTTAGACCTACAGTTTAACGTGGAATCGGAACCACGCCCCACCAGCAGCTCAGCGTCTTAACCCTAAAAGGACGACGCTACATATTGGTAACCTTTCAATTACACGCATTCATAACTTAACCCTACAAACAATTCCGGCGTTAAAGGGTTAACCACTAGGCCACCCAGGGTACCCATTTATCTACCAACCACTTTCTTTATTGCGTGGAAGGATGAACAGCTGGGTTTTGCTGCGCGCCGGCTGCTGTCACCGGGTCTCGAACCCAGGGCCGATGGATTAGTAGTCAGCGACGCTAACCACTACACCACCGAGGCATATATATATATTATATATATATATATATATATATATATATATAGAAACGACGTAAGTATAGAGGAGCGTTCTGCACACGAGGAAGAGAAATCGGAAGATCCTGGGTTCGATTCCCGGGCGGTCACCTCATTTTTCATTTGTTCGTTATTTCTCTTCCTCGTGTGCAGAACGCTCCTCTATACTTACGTCGTTTCTATACATTAATATACTACGTGGTCATTGCAGTTAAATGTGTATATATATATATATATATAAGTCCGGAAATTTGGGAACTTGGTGTGATAATTTATCTGTTTATCTACTGTAAATATCGTGTTGTGGTAGCGTTACCTACAGTATATTTTTCTAATTTATAATTTCACATGGATCGCTTTCGTATTTTACATGCTGACGCATCTGAAATAAAATGTTTGTTTGTATGTTCGTTTGCTTGTTGCAGCTTTTATGAAGCACTGTTCAACCCACAGACGTAACTGTGGTTTAACTCATACACTGAGTCATGGTAGTTGCAAAGATAACAAAAACAAGATCTACTAAGCTAGCTTACGAAACAAGCTGTGGAGAGAGAGAGAGAGAGAGAGAGAGAGAGAGAGAGAGAGAGAGAGAGAGAGAGAGCAAATAAAAATAAAGAGAACCAAACTATCATTTGAAGCTAACACTTATAAACGTGTAAACCTTTCGCATAGAAACAGTACTTGTATTAGTAAAGTATAGTGTGGGTAAGCTCTTCTTCCGTTAGCCACTGCTGACAGAAAATACTAGTGAAAGAAGATTTATAGGAAAGTAGGAAAAAGTATAATGAAAAAACAGTTTTTAAAGTCCTTTCACATCATACAAACGCTTATCTCGTGCAACCAATTATTCATTAGAGGATATTAAACTGTAAACGATGGCATGAAACGTTATACTACTTAATATAATCTATACTATGCATTCTTTTAAGGATTTTTTAACTTTTTATTATATACAAAAAGTCATCATTTCATCGTCACATCCTTTTCGCTGAATTTCAAAAAACACCGTCCTGTTAGACTAAATAATTAAAATTAATTATATACTGTAAACTATCTCGCTTTCACTCTCACCTGCAGTTATCATATTTGAATAAAGTATACACTAATCCATAGTGTGTGTGTGTGTGTGTGTGTGCAAAAGAGAGACAGAGAGAGAGAGAGAGAGAGAGAGAGAGTCTAATATCAAACTTTTCACAAGACATAGTGACTACTTACCAACCATATGAATCATACTACGATAAGATATCAGGGTCGGAAATACAGATGTTTTATTAAAGTTTTATTTCGCATCATAGCATATTATGAACATATGAAACTATGCTCCACATTACTGTTTCCAAACTGGGATGCCACAGGTGCCTCCTAAGGGTGCCATGAAACTTCAACAAAACAAAAATTTAAAAAACTAATTAAAAACTAACTGGACTTATGACAATTTCAAATCAAACAAAAATATTTACAATTTATTACGTCAACAACGAAACTGTTATATACAGGGTGATTACAAAAAAAGTATACAATTTCAAAATTTTATTGTGATCTGATACAAAAATAATAATACTGTAATGTGAATAGAAACAGTAACTCGCAAAGTTATTTTAATTTCTAAATGTTCAATAGGATTTCCGTGGGTAACCCTGGCAATGTCCAAACGATATTCAAACTCTTCCCACACTTTCCTTAAGATATCTCGGTCAATGGATGCTATGGCTGGCTTGACGAATCCGGTTTTTTTTCCAGTTGTTTTTCCAGATTACCCACGGAAATCATAGTGAACATCTATAAACTAAAAAAAACTTTCGCGAGTTACTGTTTCTATTCCATTACTATTATTTTTGTATTAGAAATAGTTAGATCACAATAAACTTTTGAAATTGTATACTTCTTTTGTAATCACCCTGTATATAGGCTCACTTTCAAGTTACGTGGTGCTCAAGAGTGTGTGGGGGAAGGAAGAGAACTAGTTGTTGAACAGTGGCAAACGCAAAACTTCATGGGAAGCCGCGGAAGAAGACAGATAACACTGGTGTGCCTTGAGACAGAAAAAGTTGGGTAATGTAATGATGGGGTTGTTTAACCTCCTTCGCAACATCTAAGGTCATATGACTGAGGGGACCTACGGCTTTACGTGAAATCCGAACCATCGAAGGGTAGCTACAGAGTCTGGACGCGGAGGACGGTCTTCCATCCAACTACTATCCGACCCAATGTCGCTTAACCTCGCTAATCAACGGGAAGCGTTGTTACGAAATTGGTTACGACGTAGCTCAAAAGGATGGATAGCACCGGTCTAGATAGCTAGGTTAAATATACCACAACTTTCCTATGATGAACTAACAATCTTACACTCTATTCACAAGTAGTTTCCCTAAAACTGAATGAGTCTATTCGGAGGTTTCATTAAAGTCAAAACTCGCTGCAGGGCGCAAACAGCTCACAACATCATTGTGTACAATATATATATATATATATAATATATATATTATATATGAACAACTGCGTGAACTGAGAGCCGCCTGCCACTGCCAGGAATCGAACCCATGGCCGGTGGATTCACAGTCAACGATGCTAACTACTGCACCACCGAGGTGTGTGTGTGTGTGTGTGTGTGTGTGTGTGTGTATATATATATATATATATATATTATATATTATATATAACCTTGGTTTTGCTTCCACCCAAGTTGTCCATTCTAACAAAGGTCAAGCTTCTTGCTCCACCTTGGACCTGCAGCTTAACGTGGAATCCGAACTACGATGGGTGGTCAGAAGTTACAAAGTCCTTGGCCCGAGTCGATCTCATGACCTCTGGATCAGCAGCCCAGCATTTTAACCACTAAGCCACCTAGGGTACCCATTTATCTACCATCCTATTTTTTCTGGAAGGATGAACAGCGCTGGGTAAGCTGCGTACCGAATACTTTCGCCGAGAATCGAACCCGGCGCCGGCGCCGGTGGATTTGTAGTCAGCGATACTAACCACTACACCACCGAGATGCATTAATAAATTAATAAATAAATAAATAAAATAAAAAGTAATGTACAGGGTGGGAGAAAAGTTTTTAAGATTTTAGACACAACTATTTAGTTAACAACATCATACAGATAAGCGTTCAAATGATGAAACAAATCAAACAAAAAGTCTATAAGAATTTTATTCATAGAAATATTTTGTTAAATTGTAATTTACTCTTCAAAGAATTCTCCATCCGCTATGATACTCGTACATTTGTGGATTCTCTCTGTGAAACTCTTCATTGTTCTTTTGAACATATCGAGTGGGATCCTTTTCAGTTGTTCATTTATTCTGCGGCCAAGGGCATTCACATTTGGATAGATGAAACCAGGAGTGTAGAGTTTGTCATGCAAATAAGCCCAAGGCCAGAAATCACATGGGATTAAATCAGCTGATCTGGCTAGCCACTCGATGGAACCTCGCCACCCAAGCCATCTTCATTCAAGGTTCGTATCCAGAATCTCACGGGCAGCTGCAGAGTAATGTGGCGGCGCTCTATCATGTTGATAAAGCCAATTTCTGCCAACGCCATTAGTAAACTGTAGCAAAACTTTGTCTCTCAATACCTGGCAAATAGCATTTCCCATCCATCGTATCTCTCGATATGTCAAAGGAAACGAGTCCTAAATAACCAATCCACGCCCAAACTGTTAGTGTAGCCATTTTAACGGGTTTACCCAATCGTATTTTGGGAATTTTTTTCGCCCATTAGTGAACATTGTGCTTGTTTCCTTTACTCGTTAAACCGAAGATACATTCATCTGAAAATTTGATCTTTCGAAGGAAATCCGGATCACTGTTGAACTTTTGTCTCATTGTTTCAAGAAGTAGTATGGACGTAAAATCCACGAGTGCAATGCAATTGCATATGTTACGTAATGTTGCAAGAGTGCCAACCCCAACCCCCTTTGTTGCAAGGCACCCCCCTTTGTTGCCAACCCCAAAATGGGGTTGCAAGGGGTATGCAACTTGGAGTTATCCCCCAAGCTGAACCTCCCAAAGGGGCATACCTAACCTTAGGGGGCCTCTTTGGGGGAGAAGTTGGACGGCCTCCCCCCCCCCAAAGGGGCAGAGAGAGAAAGAGAGAGAGAGAGAGAGGAAGAGGAGAGGACCCAGAGGAGGGGGTTCTTCGCCTGACAGCTGTCAGACGTATATGAGGTCTTCAGCCACCCCACCGCTCTCTTATAGTGCCCCTAATCAGCCAGTTGGCTTAATCAGCCAGTGCCTCAGGGCATCATCAGCCAGTGCCTCCGGGTGTCATCACCTCCGGGCATCATCGCCTCCGTGCATCAGTTGATGCGCCGCGCGTTGGCGGGCATGAGCCCCGTGCGTCCGGTTGCTGGGCGCCCATGGCATCACCGTCCGTTGCTGGGGGGCCCTAGGCCTCAGCCAGGTGCCAGAATGCACGTGCGCTAAAGGAACCGGGTTCGTACCACGGATGGGACTCGTTACTTAGGGTACCCTAATGTTCTCCCGTGGGGCTAAGGTGAGGATAGAACACTTCAATTAAAAAAGAACGAAAAAAGAGCTCCGTAGGCCTAAGGTGGGGTGTAGAAACTGCTCGTACGGAAAATAAACCCCAACCGTGGGTCTAAGGCTGGTGTAAAACACTTCAATTCAAAAAAGAAAATAATTTCCTAATGACCCCTTCACACACACACACACACACACACACACACACACACATATATATATATATATTATGATATTTATAATTGCGAATTCTTGCTGATTTTAAAATAATAATTTTTTTCATAGCCATCTAAAATACGGGAAAAAAATTCAATTCAAAAAAGTAAAGTTTTAGGTCTGTAACTTATTTTATATTTTTTTAACTGTATTATATATATATATATATATATATAATATATATATATATATATATTATATATATACAGGGTGTTTGAAAACTTTCTGTACAAATTGTAATGGGGGATAGGCAACACCAAGACAAACCCTTTTCGTCTATAAGTGTATGTCCGCTGACGTCACCATTCGGCGCGAGAGGGCGCCGCTGCAATTGGCTAAAGGGTGAAGTGGGCTAGACTCGCGCTTGCCGCGGGCATTCTTAAATCGGACGTAGTACGCGTAACATGGAGCGCTTCACGACTGCTGACATGGCTGACATGCATATGGTGTATGGGGCTGCCAATGGAAACGGAAGAGCTGCTATGAGGTTGTACCGACAGCGCTTCCCAAACAGACGTGTGCCAAACCACCAAACGTTTGCGCATTTGCATCGGCGACTGCGAGAAACTGGAACATTCCATGCAAATGCATGACACTGGTCGGGAGAGAAACGTGCGCACTCCTGACATGGAAGAAGAAATCCTACGGCGATTTGAGGACAATCCAAGCGCAAGCACGCGAGGTGTTGCACGTATCCTCGTGTGAACCACGACCTGGTCTGGAGAGTGTTGCACGAGCAGCAGTTACATCCGTTTCATCGTCAGAGAGTCCAGGTATTACAAACCAGTGTAGCATGTGGATTTGCGTGCGCCCACACGTGAGAATTGTGCATGTTAAACACACCCTCACGTGTGAAACAGGCCTCATCTGAGAACAGCACATAAGCCGGAAAATTAGGCTGCACCGCTGTCTGCTGCAGAAACCAGCGTGCGAATTCCACAAGAAGAGGGTAATCCCGAGGTTGTAATGCCTCCATGTTACGCGTACTACGTCCGATTTAAGAATGCCCGCGGCAAGCGCGAGTCTAGCCCACTTCACCTTTTAGCCAATTGCAGCGGCGCCCTCTTGCGCCGAATGGTGACGTCAGCGGACATACACTTATAGACGAAAAGGGTTTGTCTTGGTGTTGCCTATCCCCCATTACAATTTGTACAGAAAGTTCTCAAACACCCTGTATATATATATATATATATACACAGACGGTGCATGGAACAAGGAACTCTTCTAGGAAAATTAAATCCACTATAGTCCGAATAAGTAATGGTAAATGACAAATACTATAGTTTTTTCTTTTTCATGATGCTAGCCCAACGTGGGCAACGGGTCACTCGCAAAGAGGTCCCAAAAATATAGCTTCCCTCACCAGCTATCTGCAAAACAGATAGGATCCAGCTTTGGGACAGGATCTAGGGTTTAAAGCAGCCTAGCCAAGCTACATTTAGAACCTCAATATAAGCAAAAGACTAGCTGCCTTCACGTCAGATTGAATACATCAAAGAAAAAGGGGTAACTATTATATTTTTAGCCAAAAACTAAAACTTGAACCTCAACTGGCAGAATTGAGCGTCCACATTTCAAGGCACATAACATGTCCGTTTCCCATCATTAAACGGACATGTTATGCAGAGCTGGGCACTTCCGCAAACACTTCCGCAAACCGCAAATTCCGCAATTGCGGAAGTATGTTTTTCGTTTGCGGATTTGCGTTTGCGGATTTGCGTTCGCGGAAGTGATTTTGAGTTTGCGGATTTGCGATTGCGGAAGTGATTTTGAGTTTGCGGATTTGCGATTGCAAATCCGCAAACTCAAAATCACTTCCGCAAACGCAAATCCGCAAACGCACATTCACTAATTTGCGATGACTTTGCCGCAAACGCAAATCCGCAAACGAAAAACGTCTTCCGCAACTGCGGAATTTGCGGTTTGCGGAAGTGTTTGCGGAAGTGCCCAGCTCTGATTGTTATGTGCCTTGAAAAGTGGACGCTCAATTCTGCCAGTTGAGGTTTAAGTTTTAGTTTTCCGCTAAAAATATAATAGTTACCCCTTTTTCTTTGATGTATTCAATCTGACGTGAAGGCATCTAGTCTTTTGCTTATATTGAGGTTCTAAATGTAGCTTGGCTAGGCTGCTTTAAACCCTAGATCCTGTCCCAAAGCTGGATCCTATCTGCTTTGCAGATAGCTGGTGAGGGAAGCTATATTTTTGGGACCTCTTTGCGAGTGACCCGTTGCCCACGTCGGGCTAGCATCATGAAAAAGAAAAAACTATAGTAGTTGTCATTTACCACTACTTATTCGGACTATAGTGGATTTAATTTCCTAGAAGAGTTCCTTGTTCCATGCACCGTCTGTGTGTATCATAAAAAAAACCCACAGGGGACCATTCTGAGTTCATTCCCATATATATATATATATATATATATATATATATATATATTATATTAGGGTGTCTCTTATTTTCGAAGTGTTGATTTCTTTAGGTTGCGCCCCCTCAACCAGTTCCATTTGTTGAAAAAACATCACATATAAAATGTTTTTTGGATTGAACAATTTTTAGAGGTCGCCCCCGCTTATTAAAGTTCATAAAATATAGCTATTATTTATGCAATTAATATTTGAAATTACTAGCAGTTGTCAAGTATACTAAACATATGTTTTAATTAATTAATCATCATATTTATGATGAATTCAATTAAATGAATATATTAGAGATAATTGTCAAGTTTGTAGCTGAAAATATTGCTTGATAAGACAAGATCAACCTGTTTAAACATGTTTCATCAAGAATGCTCCAGATTATGTTGCAATTGTTTATTTGTCATCATTCAGTGTTCTGCTGTCATAAGTAAAAGGTGTGTAACTGTGTATCACTATACTTCTTTTTTGCTATTATCAGATAATAAACTATGTTTTATATTTTTCACAATTATTTATACTGATTTTGTTATTAGTGTTTGAAAAAATTTAATGAATTTAATGAAAAAATTAGAATTTATGCTCTTATACACATATGAAGTTTTAAAACAATGTTGCTATTTGTCACAGAATTTAATTTAGTTCAATGGAAATTTTACTTGACATGT